>JAVGVS010000241.1:0-12500 GCA_032718565.1 Distichodus sexfasciatus | reverse complement strand
GATAGATAGATAGATAGATAGATAGATAGATAGATAGATAGATAGATAAATAGATAGATAGATATAGATATGTATTACACATTTAATACTTACTTACACTAAGTAATGGTAGGTATTAAGTCTTAAGTCTTCTAAATCTGTTACTTACTCAGTGCTTAATTTTTACTAAGTAAGTATTAATCAACAAATTACATTTTGGACTTAATCTTAAGTTTTTACTAAATCCTTTTTGGAAGACTTTACTTTTGGAGCAAAATTAGAGTAATTTACTCAATACTTAGTACTATGTAACAAATTACAACTATTACATAATACTAAGTCTTTACTAAATACTTTATACTTGTAGTCATACTTAAATAATTTGTTAAATACTTAATAGTTACTTTAAATATGTAAATGTAAGTATTAAGCAACAAATTACAATGTCTTACTTAATAACTAACTTTTCTGTGTCTTTACTTTCTTTTTTGGAGTACTCTTATGTTTCCCAGCCTGTAACTGAACTCTTACTTGGGTTTGCTTTACACTAAGTACTTCACTATTTTCACTACATGATGAACTACTGAGTAGCCCGCAAATTATCTTCACATCAGCAGACCCTATCCCATCTGCCAGAACAAATAAAACACAAGTAGCAGTTTCATCTGGTTCCCAGCTACAGTCTGAATTCTGTCCAAAGCTTTCATCCGCATTGTTGCAGCCAATAAAGACCATCAACCAGATTACAGCTCTGTGTGTGTGTGTGTGTGTGTGAGTGTGAGCCAACACAACACTACACTCTAGAATCATCAGTTAACGTTGGATTCAAAAAGACTTAGATAATTAGTAACTTCTTAAACTGTAATTCTTTAAAAAATGATTTTGCAAAATATTAAAACAACTTTCATTCCCGCATGCTAAATCTCACTTTACACTCTCCGCCATTTTTGAGATCATTCTTTGGAACTTTTATGTGAATGTTTGGCACCAGTAGTTTTACTTGTACTCAATATTTCAGTAATCCAACAGTACATCTACTTGTGTACAGATTTAGATTGACGGTATCTGTTCTAACCCTAGCGAAAAATAACGATGTGGGAAAAACGGGTAAAATAATAAGCAGAAAAAAACCCAGAATATTCCTGATTTTGATGAAGGCTGTATATGGTCAGTTTATGCTTTAAAGAATGTAACTGGGAGCTCTTTCTGTCTGAGAGATGTACGTCCAGGACTAAAGGACTCTTTATTTTTTTAAAGAGGAAATGTGATGAAAATCACAGTGTTGTGCGAGTTACTTGCAAAATGTAATAAATTATAGATGCAATTTCAAAGTAATTAGTTACATTACAATATTACTAACTCTAAATTGTAATGTGTTGCACGACTCCTGCATTACGCTGCATTAATTTCACCAAAATAACTGTGGAATCAGGACTTGCCATTGTAAAATGCTAAAATGTAGTTTAGTGCAGTTTATTCTATATTCAGTGGAGGGCGATGTGGTGCCCCATTAATGATTGCAGGCATAGAGTCTGTAGGAAACAGCTCTTTTACTCACAGAATTTTTCTCTTGCCCCAAAGGTTGCGGTGTTGGTGTTAATAATAACAAAACAGCACTAAATTTCGTGGAGCCATTTCTGTGTGGAGTTTGCATGCTCTCGCTGTGTTCGTGTGGGTTTTCTCCGGGTGCTCCGGTTTCCTCCCACACCGTCCAAAAGCATGCACTATACAGTAGGTTAACTGGCGACATTAAATTGGCCCCATAAGGTGTGAATGTGATTGTGTGAGTGTGAGCCCTGAGGTGTGTTGGCTCCCGGCCAGGGTTGTTCCCCGCACTGCACCCGTAAAAATTCCGGGATGGGCTGAGGTCCCCCCGCAACCCCAGTTAGGATTAAACGGTTCGGATAATGAATGAATGAATGAATGTTGCTTTTGTAACACGTTACTCCCGTCACTTAACGAAGGACCTGATGTTGGCTATATAATGAACAAGGATCAACACACACCCACAAATGAATTTACCAAGCTTGTATATATGTTTGAAGAAACCATTGTTTAGTGTGTGTGTGTGTTTATGAGAGTGTACTGGCGATTTGAAACTCCCATACCACACGCTTTGGTTTGCCAAACAAGGACATCTTTGAGTTAGAGCCATATGTTCCCCACATGAACACCCCTGCCTCTCACAAAATAGGCTCGTTTTCCAAGCCTCTGACCTTTAACCCCACTCCCATCTCTCTCTCTCCATCACACACACACACAGGTCTTACCGTCTTTGTAATGTCCTTCCACTGGCTACAATATTGACTAGATGTAAAAATGCTACAGCTATCTGTAACCCTCATTCAAAAGCAAATCATTAACCTCTTTTTCATATGAAATCTAGAAAATTTGTTGCAAACAGATATATTTTTCAAGTACTGAGAACCACACATACAAAAATGTACCTACAAAGCTACAAAATTCAGATGAATCTCAGGTTTTCTCAACTTTTAGGCATCAATAAGATCCTTAAAACAATGAAAAACAAGGGTGCAGTGTGAAGGTGGAGCTGATCAATGGAAGTGTTCATGTTAAATCAGCATGTTATTGTTTCATATCGATTGCTTAACTTAATCGAATCAAAATCATATCGTAGTAGACTCTGAGAAATCGTCAGACTTAGAATCGTCCAAATAATCGATATAAAAGTATTGGAATAAAACTGGTGATTTACACTCCTATTAAAAACCAGATTTTACACACACACACCTCTAACACATGCTCAGTGAGGGCTGCCGACTTACACAAAGACACACTGGAATAAAAGAGAAACTCTGTGTGTGTGTGTGTGTGTGTTCGTGTGTGGAGGGGGCAGTGTCTTCTGTAACGTATAAAAACACAAAAGCAGTGAGAGGGTGACACAGAGGACAGCAATTCTTTCATACAGCAGTTTGGACAGAAGGGTCAGTTAGCAAGGAAAACTGCCACATCTAAAAAGCAGGGAAGGTCCAGAGGTCAGCTCCCGTGTGAGACTCCCGCTTTTGAGGGAAATAGCACACGAGGACTTCGCCTTTAAACTCTCTCCCGTCTCCTCATTTGTCGCACCTCCCTCCGTCCGTCCCTCCCTCACTCCCTCCATCCCTGTAGTGCATCCATCTGTCCAGCCATCAAGCAACTTAAGCCTGCTATTCACACACAGCCCTAATCCACACACCTCGCACTTGGCCGTGACGGCTAATCTGACACGGTGCTGCTGAGCGCTGCCTGGGTCACGCTGGTCGGTGCTGACATTACACAACACAGGCTCTTATGAGAGAAAACACATAGACTCATGACATGAGATTAAAAACTTTTGTCATTTGAAAGGGTGTTGCTTTATTCTACTATTCGTGATGTCTAACTGTGAAGATGAGAATGTTGATGTTTGATGGTAAATGTTGATGTTTGATGGTAAATGTTGATGTTTGATGGTGAATGTTGGTGTTTGATGGTAAATGTTGGTGTTTGATGGTGAATGTTGGTGTTTGATGGTGAATGTTGGTGTTTGATGGTGAGTGTTGATGTTTGATGGTGAGTGTTGATGTTTGATGGTGAGTGTTCATGTTTGATGGTAAATGTTGATGTTTGATGGTGAGTGTTCATGTTTGATGGTGAATGTTGGTGTTTGATGGTGAATGGTGATGTTTGATGGTAAATGTTGGTGTTTGATGGTGAATATTGGTGTTTGATGGTGAGTGTTCATATTTGATGGTGAATGTTGGTGTTTGATGGTGAGTGTTCATATTTGATGGTGAGTGTTCATGTTTGATGGTGAATGTTGATGTTTGATGGTAAATGTTGGTGTTTGATGGTGAATGTTGGTGTTTGATGGTGAATGTTGGTGTTTGATGTTGAATGTTGGCGCTTGATGGTGAGTGTTCATATTTGATGGTGAGTGTTCATGTTTGATGGTGAATGTTGATGTTTGATGGTAAATGTTGGTGTTTGATGGTGAATGTTGGTGTTTGATGGTGAATGTTGGTGTTTGATGGTGAATGTTGGTGTTTTATGTTGAATGTTGGCGCTTGATGGTGAATGTTGGTGTTTGATGGTAAATGTTGATGTTTGATGGTGAATGTTGGTGTTTGATGGTAAATGTTGATGTTTGATGGTGAATGTTGATGTTTGATGGTAAATGTTGATGTTTGATGTTGAATGTTGGCGTTTGATGGTGAATGTTGGTGTTTGATGGTAAATGTTGATGTTTGATGGTAAATGTTGGTGTTTGATGGTGAATGTTGGTGTTTGATGGTGAATGTGGGTGTTTGATGGTGAATGTTGATGTTTGATGGTGAATGTTGATGTTTGATGGTGAATGTGGGTGTTTGATGGTGAATGTTGATGTTTGATGGTGAATGTTGATGTTTGATGGTAAATGTTGGTGTTTGATGGTAAATGTTGATGTTTGATGGTGAATGTTGTTGTTTGATGGTGAATGTTGGTGTTTGATGGTGAATGTTGGTGTTTGATGGTAAATGTTGGTGTTTGACGGTTATGTAGGGTCAGTGTGAGCTGCATTTGAAAGATACAGGAAACCAGTCACTACAGTATCTCATTGTTATGCGTTGCTTGTTGTCAAAGCTCAGTTCTCATAGTGACACGCTCTAAATATAAATAAATTATGGTAAGGAGAATATTAGACCATTAAGTGTGGGGAGAGACAGAAAGACAGAGAGAGCATAATTGCTCAACAGCTTATATAACAAAAGCATATAAACCACAATCAGCAAGAAGAGACACCAGTTGATGGTTAAATCCTGACTGGTTTGCACACTGATCCTCCCACAAGACTCCAACATCTACATACACCATCATCACCACTGATCCATATCCAGTGCTACGCAGCGCTAATGAATAAATATTAACGATAGAGCCTGACAAACAATCAGCCTAACGAGGCATGCAATAAGTGCCGGGTTCAGAAACAAACACATGTAAGACACTGCTGGTGAATGAGTGGATGATGTTAAAATCCATGCATAAGAGGGGCTCTCTATTAAAGGGTGGTGAATTCACAGTCTTTCACCCAACCACATAAACTCCACAAAGAAAACGGGCTACAAGACGTCATTTCTGTGACTTTCCAGACCTCTAAAGCAGGAAGCATTACACTAGAGCTCGTAAACTGTGGTTTATTTCGACGAAGAAACCATCACCATCTCACCATCATTGAAAGAAACCCCAGCCCTGCTCTACTGTAGTACGGCTTGAGAATATTGGAAAACATTTCACACTACCATATTTTTCTGCTATATTTGTCCATAACTTTGGCCAATGTTGACAGATTTTCAAAATCCATTCACTGTTGCCTGCAGAATTTACAAAACTGTGTTCTTCAAAAGAACCAGAGATGCATTTCCACAAGAAAACGGCAATGTGACAGCTCAAGTTTTGCAGCTGTCACATAAAAACTGGCCGAATAGAAAGACTTTGTTTAAAATGCTATGAAGTGAATGGGGAAAGAATGAGGGATGATGTTCAGTGAGGTGGTCTGAATTGGCATAAGAACCGTGTTGACTGTCGTCCCGAATCCCATGTATTCTTAACGGGAGAAAACAAATGGATTCATATGGGAAGAATAAACGACAGAACAAAAGGATGAAAAAGACGAGTGCAGGTTATGATGATTACAGATATGCCAAGAGGCCCATGGGTGCTCGATTCACGTCGAATTTGGTGGCTTTGTGAAGAACGGCGCCTGCAGAGTAAAGCATAGAAGTTGGAGCTCCATGTTAGTCTATGGGAAAAAAAATGGCGAAAAAATGGACAGAACTCGCGAATGAGTGCATGTACAAAAATGTGTACACAAGCACCCCACACCACTACAGGCTACACGTTTTAGAGTCAGAATGAAGTTTCTAGCACAAAAACTGTAGGAGGAGTTGCGGTCAGAAAAAGTGTGTGGAATAAAAATTATACACCAATATGTGAATGCTCACCGCAGACCATATAAGGTCCAGTCCTCTGCTCTCCCATTAAAAGCCGACAGGGCAGATGAACTTTTGAGCCTGGCGAAAAGCGACGCCGCCTCCAGCAGCAAGCCACAGAAGCTCAGGGCGTGTGCGAAATAGCAGAGCGGCAGGAAATTTCACAGCTTTTTACGAGGCGGCGGAGGACTGCAGCACAAACAAGTCGGAGCCATTACACCCTGCAGAGCGAACCAACTCCCTGACATCAAGACAGAGGACGTCTGGGGACTGAGCTAAAGGACTCGTCTGCAATTTGGCACAACATTAATCAGATTCGCCGGCTGAATTGGCATCTGGAAGAAGGTCACCGTCCAGATTTATACCTACTCCTTTATTCCCCTTATTGCCCTACACCTCGTTAGGTCATCAATAGCCCCTTTAGGAGCTGAGTCATGGAGTGCATTTACACACACACACTCACTCACACACAAACATCTGTTTTTAGAAAGCCCGCTTGGGTACCGTGCTCAAGAGTACCTCAGTGGCACCTTTACCAGTCCGGGACTTGACTGGCGACCGACCATCCAATAAGGAGGCCAACTCTCTAACCGTTGGATTTGACCCATCCATGAAGGAGCAGTGGACAGCATTTTTTTGGCAGCACCCAGGGAGCAGTGCTTTGGCCAGTACCTTGCTTATGAGTACCAAAGTGGTACCTTTACATGTGCCGGATCTGAACCGGCAAACCTTCGATCACAAGGCCAAAATCCCTAACTGTTACGCTACCAACTGACGAAAACGCACTATAATGTGCTACATATAAACTAGGGGTCGACCGGTTTTCGGCCCGGCCAATTACAGGTCCTGATATTCAGAGCTTTTATGGTTATCGGTATCGACTACTGGAGGATTTTGGGTAGTGTTTGACCAAGGTGATCCCTTTGCAAACCAATATGACAGTTGCCAAATCCAAAGCAGCTCCATTTAACATAGAAGTGAGATAAAACGTTGTCATTGATGGTCTAATGGTTGCAAACCGTAACGGTAGGGTGTTCGCCCGGTGATCAGAAGGTTGAATGTTCAAATCCAGGACTGGTAAAGTTACCACTGAGGTACTCATGAGCAAGGTACCGTCCCCAAGCACTGCTCCCTGCCCACTGCTCCTTCACGGATGGGTCAAATGCAGAGGTCACATTTGGTTGTGGTGCACTGTGTGCTGTGCTGTGCTGAGGTGTGTTCACAACGACAAATAATCACTCACTTTCAAAAGAATGTAGGTCCAAATCCAGCTCCATTCTACTGCCAGAACTAGTGACTGTCTGATTTTCGGCCTGGCTGGCTGTCGCTACCAATATTCAGTATTTTTACGGTAAACAGTATTGGTCATTTTTAAAGCTATGCTGCTGGAAGCTCCCAACATAGAACTAGATCTAGATTACGATAATATCGGAATTGTATCAAAATCTCCCGATAATTGCTTGTTTTTAAGTCATCGGTATTGGACCAATGCACAATAATTTTTAATATAATTTATGACGCATTTATTGCAAGTCAGAAAGTTACTGTTTGCAAGCGAAACCTCTTGTCTGTATGCGCTCGAAGTAAAGTGCGTGTTTACATCACTTAGCGAATGTAAACTCGGACATGGGCAGTGTCCCGAGCCGCGTACTACCACACTTACCAGGTAAGGCGCTCTCATCATACTTTTCTATGTGTAGTATGCATCTCGGGAAATAGCCGGGATTGTGACTTTCTGGCTCTCTACACACTAGCGCATATGGAGAGTCACACACGTCCTATTTTACATTGGTACGCCACATACTGCGAGTAGTGACTTTTTCTTAAAATGTTGTGCACTACGCTCAAAATGCTCCGCTCTGCTTTCACACTCGCTTGACCTGGCGCTGCATTAGAAATGTCAGCGCTATGGCTTTAATTGTATGCCAAATTGCATGCAGTGGAACTGTGACGTAAAGACACAAGACAAAAATCTTGTGTTTATACGCTCAACTCTGCCTGCGTTCGTGCTCACGCTCGACTCTGCTTTCCTCATTCATCTGCATCATCAGATATATGCATGAAAAATATCAGATATCGGCATTGGCTGATAATTCCCATATCGTACATCCCTAGATAATGATCATTTAAATTAGGTTTGTGGTTCAAGTTTGTTCTAAATGTTGACACCAATTTTTCTTTTACATCAGACAAATATCGGTATCGGTCGGTACTAATAAATCGTGTCGACCCTGAAAAATATCAATGCATATTAAAGCACATAAGGGAAAAATATTATATGTCTCATATAACACGTTGGCTATAACCCATTTAAAGATCCCAAGTATGTGAAAGGATCTCC
Organism: Distichodus sexfasciatus; assembly: GCA_032718565.1. Taxonomy (NCBI): domain Eukaryota; kingdom Metazoa; phylum Chordata; class Actinopteri; order Characiformes; family Distichodontidae; genus Distichodus; species Distichodus sexfasciatus. The sequence goes on along the minus strand of JAVGVS010000241.1, from coordinate 4,232 downwards.
GCCGTGGGTCAGCAGTTGGCAAAAAAAAAAAGGAGCAGCCATAAACTTAAATTTATCTAAAAACAACAGAGGAGTTTACGGCACTGAGTGAATAGCAATAACACTATAAAAGTTTTACCGGAAAACGTTAACCAGCAATTTTAAAGGGGCGCTGTGCCTAAATGGACAGAGCCATGTCCACAGCAGCTGAGGTCCACTGGGTTTAAAACATAATGTATTTGGCTGGTTTGATGGCGGGTTGATGCGGATAAATGACTCTAAAAGACGCTCTAAGGCCTGAGTCTGAAGGAACTCGCTAACGCTGAGGGTCTGACTCTCGTCTCCTCCGCTGTCGCCACAGACACCAGCCTCCCGCTGTTAAAACAAGCCACAGGATGTGTACATTACTCCACACATTACAGAGCACTTCCTCAGCTCCGGCCATCCGTCCCAGCAGTACGAGTCCCGCCGGACACGTCTCATAAAGGATAAAGCTTCAAGCGCACATAAAAACACACACACACACACTATTCTGAAAAGACACAAGTGTGTTATTACTCCATTACCAGACGTCTCCATCTTTACATTACAGACATTACAGTGGAATTACTCTTTAGATAAAGAGGCTCGTACTGGATTTTTAAGAACAATATCAGTATCAGTAACCGGAAAATCCATTACAAGCTATGTTTGCCCTCTCTCTTCCAGAAATAAAGACTATACATTAAATATTCTATAACTTCGTGATTTATTTCGTGTAGCGATGCACGAAAATATTGGAATCGTATCGGAATCATCTGATTTTTTTTTTGCCATCGAATCGATATTTTCATTAAATCGATATTTGATGACGCATTTAGTTACACTAAAAAGACAGCGCTTATGCCAGGCATGTCCGAAGTCCGAGGTGGGATTTTATACGGGCTGCGTCTTCTGTCTAAAATGCATGGTGTTATTTTGTGGCAAAATTCTGAGCACACAGTGGAACATTCGGCAGCAAAATCTTTAACTGTGTGTTTGCATCACTTACCGAATGTGAGGTTGCACATGAGCCGTGTCCCGAGCTGTGTACTACCGCACTTATTAGTATGGTAGGTAAGGCGTTCTTATCATACTTTTCTATGTGGTAGTATGCATCTTAGGACATAGCCGGGGTTGTAGTTGAATGGCTCTCTATGCACTAGGAAGTGCACATGTGCCCTATTTGACTTGAAATGTAAACTATGCTCGAAATCCTCCGCCCTTGCTCCACTCTGCTTTCACAATCGCTTGACTCGGCGCTGTGTTAGAAATGTCAGAACCATGGCGTTATTTTGAACGTGCAGTGGAACTTTTGGCGAACAAAATATCTTAATGTGCCTTCCTCATTTATCGGTATTGGTATCGGCAGATATAAAGAGTATAAAGTAGGGCTGGGCGATATGGCATAAAAATAATATTGCGATATTTTAAGCTATATCACGATACACGATATATATCTCAATACCTTGAAAATTCCTCTAAATCACTGTATAAATGATAAATTTGGCCCTATGTTGCATAAAATGACACCAATATAATGAATTTAGCCAAAGTTTAACATAGTAAATACTTTTATTTTAAACCAAAGTATAATATAGCAAACTTTATACTTTATATTGGGGACAGACAAGTGGGCGAGGGGAGCCATTGATTGCGTGCTTAGTAAACGTGCTATAATTTAATAGACTTAACTATTAAATTATAATTATAAGGTCGATAAACTATAATTTGCGTTTAATCTACCTGCCGCTGTTCCTCTTCCTCCGTCATCTCTGGTTTTCTGTAAAAACTTTCTGTAGTGTGCAGTCAATCACAAAACCCGGAGCCATCGGCCAATAAGATTCACAGGCAGAAACTGCCAAAACCCCGCCCCCAAACTGCCAAAACCCGCCCCTTTCAAACCGCGCGCGTAGAAATCTCGCTCAAGCAAAAATGCCGCTCGCCGGTAAACTACTTTGCGCACGAGGACATTTAACACATCGAGAGGAAAAAAGACATTCGAGAGAGGAAAAATACAGTTTGTGCGCAATATTATCACAACCGCGCAGTTGATTCTTAATTTTGTGCTCTCGAGTTTCACATTTGGTCAGGAATCACCAAGGTCAAAGTTTATAGAAACATAAGGAAGGAATGAAGAACATACTTCCTTTATGCACAAGAAAAGCTTTTATTTGTCATTGTGAACACAGCACAGTGTAACACACACTGCACCACGACCAAATGTGAGCTCTGGATTTGACCCTTCCATGAAGTCGCAGTGGGCAGCTGACATGGGCAGCACCCGGGGAGCAGTGCTTGGGAACGCTACCTCAGTGGGACCTTTATCGGTCCAGGATTGAACCAGCGACCTTCCGATCACGGGACCAACTCCCGAACCATTGATCCTACTTTCCAGGGACAGTCTTCCTTAGAGCAATCTGCTAAATGCCGTAAATGTAAATATTAAGCTCGCAAACTGGACAGTCACGTGAGATTATGCAGATCAGAGGTTGTGAATTCCAGTTTCGATTACTTGCCCGGCCCTACTTCCACACATGGGGATTCCATTCATTTAATCCATTTTTTAAATTTGTTTCCTCCCCCGCTGGGGCAGAGTGACCAGCCGCTTCGGCCGTTCCGCCAGCAGAGACGTGTGTTTGAGGCCGGTTTGTTATTTTCCCCTGCCGACCGTTCCGAGTGGGGGGGCTGACCGACCCATTCCACTCCCCCAGCCTCCTGACCTCCTGAAGAGTCTCTTCTGTCCGGAGCCGTGGGCGGCAGAGATGGAACTCTGTTGCCGCGGCAACGCGTTGAGAGTCAGTTTCCATAGAAACAAATAACAGCATTAGAGGAGGCCTTCGGAGCGTGCACGCACACGCGCGCGAGAGCGAGAGGCAATTTATACAAAAAAAAAAAAACAATAAGCACTGAGAAAGTGAGAGGGGGAGGAAGAGGAGAGAGAGAGAGAGAGAGAGAGAGAGGAAGAGGGCGAGAGATGCTCCAGGGTCTGAACGCTGCTCTGAGACCTGCAGTATTAAAAATTCACATCAGAACCCTGCTGGTGCTAGCCATAGATACACACACACACACACACACACACAATCATTTTGATCTCCCCCGTCTTACAAAAGCACAAAACCAGCTGAACACACACACACACACACCGCAGTAGCAGCTCAGTCAAACCTACACAAGCTCTGTATGGTAATGCTGAGAATCTAAGCTCTATTCAGATGGTGTTGTTTGATATTTTCTGACATTCATTTATCAATAGGTGCTGCTCTGTCATTTACAGAGGTCAAGAGAGACCTGGTGACCCAACCCCTGACCCCAATTAAGATGCTGGAGAGACAGAGAGAGAGAGAGAGAGAGAGAGAGAGAGAGAGGAATCAGGAAGTCTTTCAAAGAGACAGAAATCATGAGCTGAAAATATGCTTGTGTGTGAGAGAGAGAGTGAACGTGCACTACGACGTGCACGAGAGAAAAAGAGAGAGAGAGAGAAAGAAAGAGAGAACGAGAGAAAAAAGAGAGAGAGATGGAGAGAGACAGAGAGAGAGAGAATGAGAGAGAGTAAAAGAGAGCGATTAAAAAAGAGAGAGAGATGGAGAGAGACAGAGAAAGAGTGAGTAAGAAAGAGAGAACGAGAGAGAGAGAGAGAGAGAGGGAGCGAGATGCAGAGAGAGAAATAAAGAGATGTAGAAGAGGAGAGATGCAGACAGAGAGACAGAAAGAGGTGGAAGTCAAGAGAGCGAGATTTAAAAAAAAAAGAGAGAGATGGAAAGACAGAGATAAAAACACTTGTTTTAGGAAAAATTCTATTGGCAGATAATTTTGCTTGATTCTGGAACCTTTCTTATTATCCTTTTCTTTTTCTTATTTTCTGACACTGATTTTTTGCAGTGTGAGAGATGGATGGAGCTTGACATCATGTAAAGGTGTGAAGCTGATTTCTATAAAATCTAATCCTTAAATGAAAGGTTTCAACGCAGACTAAGATTATCTTTTTAATCTCAGTAATAGACACTGTTGAACAGCGGTGTCCTGCCCTCACACTAGACTTGATGCACTACCACATCTGGATTTTCCTGGAGGGAATGTCTCTCTCTCTGTCTCTCTCTCTCTCCCTCCATCTCCTCCCTTCCTTCTCTCTCTCTCTCTCTCTCTCTCCATCTCCTCCCTTCCTTCTCTCTCTCTCTCTCTCTCTCTCTCTCCATCTCCTCCCTTCCTTCTCTCTCTCTCTCTCTCTCTCTCTC
>JAVGVS010000239.1:577500-684139 GCA_032718565.1 Distichodus sexfasciatus | reverse complement strand
ATATATATATACATATATATATATATAAAAGTAGAGTAGAGCATCAAAAGGTTTGTCTTTGGCATACATGGGATTTGAACTGGGATCGGTCAATCCAAGCAGAAGTATAATGTCCCATTATTGTGCCAGATGGATCTCTTTCCTCGCTGTCCGTTGTTCCAACTGTAGACCAATTGCTGAGCTCCTTTGTGCGACGTTGTTCGAAATGTAGGCCAATCGCTGAGCCTCTTACAGAGCGTTGTTCCAAAGTTGACCAATCGTTGAGCTCTGTCTTTGTGCTATGTTGTTCCAATGTTGCCCAATCGCTGAGCCTGTTACGGAACGTTGTTCCAATGTTGACCAATCGCTGAGCCTGTTACGGAACATTGTTCCAAAGTTGACCAATCGCTAACTGTCGTTTGTGCTATGTACCTGCGCAACCAAACACCGAGATTTGTTGAAGAGAACGGCGATGGATGTTAATGTCATGAGTATACCTATTTTATTACATTCGCATACCTATTTTATTACATTTGGAAAGGAAAGGAAAGGTCATTTACTATGTGAGTGCTCGCATTTGTACTGCCTAAACCATATCATTTTGATGTGCGTGTTCGCTATTACGCCGCCGCCTGTGTCCGCTGCATCGTCTATTGTGTTGTTGATATTAATTGTTGCCGCGTGAAAATCAAGCGTATAAATCATGACCTGGTAACAATTTAAATTGTTGCCGCATGAAAATCAAGTGTATAATCGTGACCTGGCCCGATCGCTACCGGTCGTTAAGAAGTGGACAATCGGTCAGTCACATTGTAATTTAAAAGTCAAGTTCCCCTCGTGGATTAACATTGTTTAGAAATATTACTATTAAAAGAGAGATTTCATTTGTGTTTTACGTGATAACTATTGCAACTACGTCACAAAGCTGACAGTTCAGAAAATTATATATTTTTTTTTAATTTACAGCAAAAACTATGTAAGAAGTTAACCAGCCATAAAAAAATAAATAAATATACAAATAAATAAATAAATAAAGGCAAGAACAATGCAATTGCTATTTCACAATAGTCACGATGAAGAAAGCCGGATTGGTTTACTACAGACTCATCGTGCTGTGGAATCGCCTGTCTGAATAGGACAAGCAGTGAGTCGTCTACCCTCCCAGATTCCAGGAGAGGCAGCCCCGGGGACGGTTCAAGGCAGCGAAAGGGAAGAACACAGCCTGTCCTGGGAAGGAGACTCTCCAACGGTAAGCACATTTGAACAAAATGTTTGCTTTTTCATTGTAAACTACCTATATTACCATATTTGAGGGTGCCAATAAAAAAAAAAACTTAGACCCTTTAAGATAAAAGCATATTTATTGTAACAAATTTTAGTCACATATATGACACATTTTGTCATTTCATGTTGTTTTTTTGAAATCATCACCCAAAATGAGTGTGTGTGCTTTGCTTGGTCAGCAAAGTGAATGTAATGCAGCGCAGTGTAAGAAGTATTACATGTGTATCAACCCACTCGCTCTGCCGCTTGTCTTACAGCTGTGTTCTCGGACAGAACTCAGGCCCTGCAAACTGGCCCAGTGCCAGCCGCCTGGTGGAGGCCATTTACAGCCAGCTCTGCCGTCTACACCCCGAGGCCACGCGAGTCAGCGCGGTGGTCCCTTATTCTCCGAGACTACATGGCCATTAGAGAGGCAGTGCTGGCCAGCCCGAGGTTGATGGCTCACACCAACTTACAACTCTTTGGGCTGAACCAGAGGACCCTGTCTCAATGGTAAAAGTTTGATGTTTTGTTGTGTTTAATGTGTGTGAGGTTTGTTTTTTGACTCATCTTTAAGCTAAACCTTTGTCTGTGTATTACAAGTTCACCAGACGACAGAGGTCCTGGGAGAGGTCTGTGCTGGAGCAGGGATCTGGTGTTGTCTCTGCTCCAGCTGTTGTTGACAGACCTCTCCTTTCAGCCCAGGGGCTGTCCTTGGTGCAGGTGGGACAAGGACAGCCCTTAAGCTTTAAGGTCCCAGAGGAGCAGCCAGTGCCAGGGTTGAGGAGGCTGCTTCCTATGCCTCCTCCTCCTCTTCCTCCTTCATCCTCCATCCCAAAAGTTGTTGTTCTTGCTCTGTCCTCCATCACAGCAGCAGCTGGGTGGCCCCTTGCTCCGTCCTCCATCACAGCAGCAGCCGGGCTGCAGGGGCCGCCTCCACTTCCCAGACAGCGGGTCCCCAGGACCACGGCCTACAGGAGGAGGAAGGCAGCCGAAGCAGGACTGCCACCTCCGAAACGCCAGCAGCAGACATCCAGCTACACCTGCAGCAAGTGTGGCCAGCCGAAGAGGATACTGCGCAGTTGCTGGCGGAAAGACTGTGGAGCAGTGGAAGGAGGAACAACAGAAAAAAAGTTTTTTTTTAAAAGTTGTTCCACTCTTTAATTTTATTACTTTTTATTACTTTCAATTTAACATTAATTTTATTACTTTCTATCTTTTCATCTATGTTATGTTATTACTTTTTTAATCTATGTTGTGTTGCTGCAAAGGGAACAGAAAATAAAAAAGTTGACCACATCCTGAACTATTTTGCGTCAGCATGTAGGCGCTCTCCGTAGTGCTGATGTTGCACGCCGAGCGCTCACCACGGGTGCAGGCCGCGCAGAGAAGATTGCGCAGCATGCTTATACCAGTGTGGCTGGCGTACTTGGAATGGCGTAGAGCTTGGGTCATGAATTGAGCAAGACAGAGCAGGCTTTGGGTTAAAGTGAAATTAAGAGTAGGGGTGAGGAATAAGATAGGGCTAAAGTACTGGTTAGGGTTGAGGTTGAGGCTAGGGTTCAGGGTTAGGTTTATGAAAAGGGTTAGGAAAAGGGTTAGGGTTAGGGTTAGGTATGGAAGTAAGGGTCAGGCATAAGATTATTAGGGCCAGAATCACGACGCAGGATTATGGTAAAAATTAGGGTGAAGGTCAGGGTTAAGAGTTAGGGTTAAGTATAAAGGTGGGGATCAAGCACATGATTAATAACTCCCATTGTAAAGTAAAATTTTGAAAGTCCAAACAGGATTTTCACCAAAGTTGTCACAGTACCTATACGGGAGTGCATATTAGAGCTTCCTGAGTCAAATGGTATAGCTTTTTGGTGTCATGAATTTTGGTCCAATACTTTTTGGACTTTTCAGAGTTAGGGTTAGGTTAGAGGAATTGATTTAAAATTGATTATGAAATCTTCCATTTCACTGGCCAGTTAGGGTTAGGGTTTATGGTTAGGGTTGGGTTAGGGTTAGGTTTGGGGGTTAGGGGTCAGCAGTGGGGGTTAAGAAGAAAAGGAGGGGGGAATGGGGGTTGGGTTAGGTTTAGGTGTTAGGGTTAGAGGTTATGTTTAGTGATCAGGGTTAGGGTTATTTTCATTAATTTAATTTTATTATGCATGCACCTATTCATATCTGAAATATTCTATTATTTTAGTTTTTTTGAAAAAACGAAGTAAAGAATCAAAAGAGTAAAGAAATGCAAAATAAAGATTTTTTTCCATTTCTGGCATGCACAGGATTCAAACCAGTATCGCTCAATCCAGGTAGAAGTGTAACATTCCATTAGGCCAGAATGGCTGGTGTACTTAGAATGGTGTAGAGCTTTTAGTATGATTTTGGATTAACTTGCCTTCTTTTATGGTCCCTACTGAATCATGAGTGAGTCAAACGAAGTGCCACCTGCCTACAAGTAGTTGGGCATATAAAATCTGGCCAGACTTTACCAAAATGCTTTTGACAAAACATTGAAATGCATTTGTTCTCTAATGGCCCCATCTGCTTTTTGTGGTGCAATTAAGGACGGAGACACCCCAGAATGTAACTGCTTATGTCTGAGAGAGTGTTGATGTACTCATTGCAGTCTGGTTTCAATTTGCCTCCTCCATCACCAGGACTAGATGACAGACACTTGTACTTGGTAGCATTGCTGCCAATTTCATCTAACTTAACAATTACCATCTCACCAAGCTGCCATGAGAGAGGACATAGTGTACCAATACATCATCACCCCAAAACACCCTTCATGTGCATGGGTTCCAACCTAAAACCCAAATAGCTTCTTCACTTAACTCTAGTGGTCTCTGCTGCAAGGAAAACATGTTTCCCATTTCAAAATAATTTATTCACACAAGATGATGCCATCTAGCTCTAGTTTGCAAACTGCCAAGACAGACTACCATTAGCTTTGAAAAAAAGCTAACACAGCGTGTTGCTGACACCTACGCTTGCAACTGTGAGTGTTGGTGGTATAGTGGTGAGCATAGCTGCCTTCCAAGCAGTTGACCCGGGTTTGATTCCCGGTCAACGCAGTACATTTAGCTGTTTTGCATCTGAGAAGGGGAGAAGGCACAGATCACAGTTTCCAAAAGATGACTGCATGGAGCTCAGTGTATTTCAGAGAGCAAACTTGATAAGGCACGCCAGTACTGCACTGATGACATTTGTCTGAGGTAGGAAGCTAAATTTGCATTTGAACCATAGGGAAAATCACTTGTACTGCAATTGTGAGGCTGAGTTTAAGAGGTCTCCCAATGTTTCCTGTGTCAATCTAGACTCTTGAGTACATGCTAAAAGTAAAGGTAAGTTGCTTCAAGCCCTCAGGGAAAAAAACAGCTTGCCCATCCATTGAAACAATACAAGAGCACATTATTTAATGTGTTCCTCATGAATTTTGTTTTTTTTTTTTAAATAAACACATATTCCAATTTTGGTTCTTGCAACACATTTCAAAAAAAGTTGGAACAGTAAAGCATTTACTGCTTTGTAATGTTGCCATTCCTTTTCACAACACTTAGAAGATGTTTAGGGACTGAAGACACCAAGTGATCAAGTGTTTCAGGTGTAATTTTGTCCCATTCTTCCTGCAAACAAGTCTTAAGGTGGCCAACAGTACGGGGTCTTGGTTGTCGCATTTTGTGCTTAAAAATGCGCCACACGTTCTCTATTGGAGACAGGTTGGGACTGCAGGCAGGCCAGTCAAGTACCTGTACACTCTTCCTCCGCAGCCAGGACTTTGTAATGTGTGCAGAATGTGGTTTTGCATTGTCTTGTTGAAATATGCATGAGCGTCCCTGGAAAAGATGTCTTCTTGAAGGCAGCATATTGTGCTCCAAAATCTCTATGTACTTTTCAGCATTAATGGGGCCATCACAGAAGTGCAAGTTACCTTTGCCAAGGGCACTGACACAACCCCATACCATGACAGACCCTGGCTTTTGGACTTGTTGCTGGTAACAGTCTGGATGATCCTTTTCTTCTTTGGTCCGGCGCACACGGCGTCCATTTCTCCCAAAAAATACCTGAAATACTGATTCATCTGACCACAGTACACATTTCCACTGTGTGATGGTCCATCCCAGATGCCTCCGAGCCCAGAGAAGTTGACGACACTTCTGGACACTGTTAACATAGGGCTTCCTTTTGGCACAGTACAGTTTTAACTGGCATTTGTGGATGTAACTACGTATTGTGGTACTTGACAAAGGTTTCCCAAAGTAGTCCTGAGCCCATGTGGTGATATCGCTTATAGATGAATGACGATTCTTGATGCAGTGCCGCCTGAGGGATCGGAGATCATGGTTGTTCAGCTTAGGCTTGCGCCCTTGTCCTTTACACACTGACATTCCTCCAGATTCCTTGAATCTTTTAATTATATTATGCACTGTTGAAGGTGAAATATCCAAATCTCTTCCTATCTTTCTTTGAGGAACATTGTTTGTAAAATTTCAATAATTTTTTCATGTTTTTGTTGGCAAACTGGCGATCCTCGGCCCATCTTTGCTCCTAAAGGACTATACCTTTCTTGGATGCTGCTTTTGTACCAAATCATAATTACAATCACCTGTTGCCATCACCTGTTTCAAATCACATCATTATTTAACCAATTTACCTCATTACTAGCCCTAAATTTGCTCCTGTCCCAACCTTTTTTGGAATGTGTTGCAGGTCTGAATGACAGGAAAGGATGTATATTTACAAATGAAATGAAGTTGACCAGACAAAACATGAAATATTTTGTGTTCATATTGTCTGCAATGAAATACAAGTTAAAGTAAATTTAGAAATCACTACTTTCTTTTTTTATTTGCATTTTCCATACCGTCCCAACTTTTTCTGATTTGGGGTTGTAATTAATATCTTCATATTGTGACAAAATGGAACTTCTTGCAATGCCTCACCTCTCCATTCTGAACTTTACACTGTGACTGAAACAGACTATGGACTATGTGAATTGTGACTGCTGATTTCTATTTCATAATTTTTGAGCTTCTTTTCTTTTTTTCAGTGTGCACGTGCACATAGTGTCAAGAGGACAGACTGTGGCTGGTGATTGCATTGTTTTGTTCCGTTACTGTTTTAACTGTAAATTTTATTGAAATTTTTTCTGATGCTGGTATGTTATAAACCAGAATTATTAATTCATTCATTCATGATCCGAACTGCTTAATCTCAACTGGGTTCATGGGGTGACCAGAGTCTATCACGAGAACTATGGGCGCAAGGCAGGGGACAAACCCTGGGCGGGCACCAACACACCGCAAGGCACATGCACACTCGCACAGTCACACTCCCATTCACACCATAAGGGGCCAATTTAGATTTGCCAATTAACCTATATTGAATGCTTTTGGACTTCACACAGCAAGGCCCTACTGCCGTCCTGGAATCCGAGACCTTTTTACTGTGAGGCATTGTGCCACTGTGTCACTCAGCCAAGATTACAAATCAAAATAGCTTAATTGAACATTTATTATTGATGTTCAAATCAATAATACATTTTTATTTGCATAAAAACAGAAACTAATTTCACTTAGTTAATTTAAATTAGTTGGCCAAATGAAATATATTCTACTAATGAACATTATTTGATTCATGCTAAAACAACATAACATTGTTTTATACCAATGTACATGACTTTAACTGAGAACACATTTTTTAGATGGAAAATTGCATTGAATTCATCCAATTAGTAATTTTCAGAGTGGAAATGGTACATCTCTGAGATTTTAATTTAAACAGGGCATAAGGCAAGGTTGACAGAAAGAAAGCAGAAACAGAAAGCAAGGGTCAAAACGGAGGCAGGCAAACGCAAAGAACACTTGGTAATTAGCACTAGGCATAACAATACTTCGTGGGGAATGGTTGTAAATGAAAGTCCTTTAATACAGGTGATGTGGATGTGATTGGTTAAAATTCTGGTCACGCTGATCTGGTAGTCTGGGGTAATTGTGAAGGTCTAGAACTGAAGTCCTGGTCAGATGGCCTTTCTGATGAGGTGGAGTCCTCCCTTGGTCTGGGCTGAGACCTTAGAATTGCGTTTAAAATGGATCCTTGTTCTTTCCAAACTGGTTTGATAATGGCATAATTTAATTGTACATCTAGCGACCTACATCTTTTATTAAGTTTTTATTCTTGTATCATGAACATTTTAGTGATGGAAAGGCAGTGAAAGACTCCATCAACTAATGTTCACCAGCAGGCTTATTTTGTGGATTAATAAAATCAACTATTGACGCATCTAATTTATTTATTTATTTTATTGGAAGATTTATAATCTAAAACAAAATATAATAAAAATACTGATTAAATTGCACATTTAAACTGGCGTCTTATAAAGTGGCATTTTACTAGTTGGAAACACAGTATTACTTATTGTGTAGATTTTGTTTCAGACGGAGGGATTAAAAAATGACTCCTATATTTTAAAAAAAAAACATTAGTAGTGCGGGAAGATTGACAACCCTGACAATCATCTTGTGAATTATCTAGACGAGTTTGTTTGAAGAAAAAAATAATAGCACTTGTTTTGTTGAATGATCTTGGATCTTGGACCTGACATGGACTATTATTAATGTTCAAGTCAAGAAGGCAAGGCAGTGTCTGTACCACCTTAGAGAGCTGAGGAAGTTTGGGGTTTCCCCTACCATTCTGAAAGCTTTTTATTCTGGCGCTGTGGAGAGCATTGTCACACAGAACATCTTGTCCTGGTACGGGAACTGCTGTGTTCAGGATCAGAAAGCCCTCCAGAGAGTGATCCGGGCAGCAGAGTGCTGCTGCATGTCAGCTCTCCCTTCCCTGCAGGATATTTACACCAAGAGATGTACGACCAGGGCAACTAGGATTGTTAAAGACTCGACTCACCCCGGAAATGGACTTTTTTATCTTCTGAAATCAGGCAGAAGGTTCCGCACCATGGCCAAAACAGAGAGACTCAGGAGGAGTTTCTATCCTCAGGCCATCTGTTTTTTAAACAAGGACATGTCTCTTTTTCTGAATGTCTAATTTGTCATTCCACACTGCCTCTTAATTCCATATTGTTATAATCACTTATACTTCTGCCATATTTCACTGTCCAAAATATTACACACTCCTTGTCTGTCTGCTAAAATGCTACTGTGTAGCATTTCACTGTTCACTGCTGTGTAGTTGCACTAGATACTTTAAAAACAGTCTCATTGCACCTGTTATCTGTCTGCAGATTTTTGTACTTATTGTAATATAAGAAATAATTTATTTATCTTTATTTTATTCTCCTATTACCTTATTTTAAGTTTAGGTTTGTATATTGTATCTCTTATTTTATTTATTTATTTTTTATTCTTTGCCTAAATTGCACAGTCAAAAGAGCGGATCAGGATACATTTCACTGCATGTTGTACCTGTGTCATGGTGCGGTTGCAGGAAGGGGATGAGGACACTAATGCAGGCATACAAAAACAGGTTTATTAGGGGAGAACGGAAACCAGACAAAAACAGGCAGGGCAAAACAGAGTCCACTAAAGTAGCAAAAACTGAGGTCCAAAACACGGGTGGAGCTCGTGCCCCCAGTGAGCGTGGCTGTGGTCAAAAACAGGAGAGCCTCCGTGGGGAAACCAGGAGAAGGAGCGCCTTGCACTCCTCAAACACCCACGAGGCGAAACTGAAGCGATCCCGGCGCTACGCCGGATCGGAGTGGGGAAGAGGACCTCACTGGGGAACACGAGCCCAGGGAGCAAACAAGAAAGAGGAGTGAAAACAAAGAAGCAAAAAGGGGCAATTCAAAAAGGAACAAAAACCAAACCAGAATCGAAAGGGTCCAAAGTCCAAACAGGGGAACAGGGCAGGAAGGGTCCAAAATCCAAATGAAGAAGGGAGCAGGAACAGGAGCAGGAACAAGAAAACCAAAAACACGACACGAACAACCACACATTTCATGAGGGAGACAGACTCGGAGACACTTGGGTTAAACTACTGGAAAGGGAGCACGCAGTGCAGACAACATACCAGGAAGTATGGTGCACTCTAGACAGAGAGTGACTAATTAGAATGGCACGAAGTGCAGACACAGAGCCCAACAGTGAGGAGCAAGCTAACACAGAAAGCTAAGACTAACTCGAGGAGACATGAGGAGCACACACACACACACACCACAGACACACCACCCAAAGTGAACCCAGAAGACCAGAAACAATAAAACAGACACTTATCTGGGTTCACGGTGATACGGTCCCGTCCAAGTCGGGTGGGACCGTGACAACCTGTATAATTTGCATGTGACAAATAAAGAATCTTGAATCTTGAATGAAGTTAAACGGTGTTCAGTGTAAATTTACATGGTGTGAATATTGCTAGCCTTTATGTCATTTTACTTTGAGCTTTGAAATGTGTTCTTTTTTTCTTTTTAAAAAGAAATCTAGACAACAGGCTTTTCTACACTGGCCCGAGCAGGCGTTGCATGCGCCTGGTTGTGCTGTCAGGGGCAGAGAAAAGATCTTTTTTTAATGGAGTGCCACAATAGCCCTGGAACTGGAAACCATATGGGATCAAGGGCACTAAAAACAGGGTCCTTGCTGGCTATTACTGGCCTACATTGAGTAAAGATGTAACAGATTGGGTAATGTATTGAGACTGTTATGTTTTGGTACAGATGTTAGTATATTTTTCACATGCACTTGGTTTTAAACAGGTATGTGAACTTAATGGGATAACAACACAATTTTCCACCATATTTATTCAGTGTCTTAGTGAATTTGTTTGTCTTATTGTTGATTGTAATGATATGCCTGTGTCATTTCTTTCTCTTTAAATTCTCTCCTTAAGGTAAAATGTTGTCATCACTGCCAGCTGAACAATCTCATCAAGACTGTTGCCCCACTTCTGCATTCTATTAAGGTACTATTTATTATGCTGTAGGTACCATGCCATCCACTAGGTGGCGCTGCCACCAGAGTTGCACATAGAGTCTGACCCGGAAGGGGTGGGCACTTCCCATACCTGGAAGAAGCTTGAGAAGTCCTTGGGTTAGACTTGATTGGACCACTACCCAAAACTGCACACCACAACGGATTTAGGGCATGGCCTCGTTCCCAGGCTATGTGATTGATCATTAAATTACAGATTAAAGTTATTGTTCTTGTTTTCTCTCCATTGCCAGACAAATTGTAAGCTCCATCAACACAAAGCCCCAGACTGAGTGGACAGGAGAAGACATTCAAGTAAGTCTAAACTGGTGTAATTGTGGAATTTGTGGAATTGTATTATTATACATCCATACTTTAAAATAATTCTTGTAAAGTCTGCATTCTCAATTTATCCAGAACTTCCCTCTACAGACTTCAGGAAATTCTTGAGACATCTTCATGCTAATGGTAAAAATGCATTGCTTTAGGTTCAGTTTCAGGGCATTTAGCCCCCATGTGCTACATTTTTACTTCTTTTTGTTGCAGTATGCACTCAGTCTATGCACCTCAACTCCAAACCTTTTCACAGAGATAAGTGTTGGTGTAGCAGTTGAAAATAAGTGATATGAATTTCACCAAAACATTCTCAGATGTACGATTACATATAGATCTTTCCCATATATATTTATATATTTACATTTACATTTACATTTACAGTATTTAGCAGACGCTCTGGATAAGAGCGTCTGCTAAATACTGTAAATGTAAATGTAAATAACTAGGCTAATGGGGAAGGCTAAGAATGTAGTTAAGGTTACACTGCATCACAACCCATCACTTAACCATCCCAAACTCTGGCACTGATCTTTGACATCCTGAAACAGCACTTTGGTGACTTGACTTACTCCTCTATGCCAACAAATGGCTACAATACCAAACCACTACCACATGAGGGAGTGATGGAATACTGGCTTTGATTGAATAATGCCATTGACATTGCTTATGAGTGCTGATGAGAGTTTCTGTGAGGCAGGGACATACTGTTGAGGGCCCTGGACAGGAAGTGTCAATGATGTTCATCAAGTATTGTCCAGACCCCATCCTCTTCAACAGGCTCAGCATGAAGGCTGCTAAAGAGTGGACAACTGCTGAGGTTCAAGAACACGTTGACAGCTTCCAGCAGGAACTCAGGGCTCGCATACAACCAGTTACTCAAGTTCTAAGGAAACAGTCAGTGATTCATGACCAGACTGTTATGTCACAGGGAGTAGAGATGTCCCAGCCAGAGCAGGGTAGTCCCACCTCACAGCTCTCTCCATCCTCAGGGTTTGCCGCACAACCCTCACCTTCAGCAACAGTCTCACAACATACCCCTCAGCTGTCACCCACAGCAGCTCCATTCATTCCAATCTCAGCAGATGCTCTCACACCATGCCTCTCCCAGGCACCAACATTCCCCCACTCGCAGCAGCTCATACTGTCCCCAACATCACTTGCAACAACTCAGACTGGTGCAGAGTCGGTTTGTAACCAGCCTGCTCTGACCACCCCATCAACTTTTGATGAATGGCCTGCATTCTTTGATCAGCTTGCTGGATCGCATGATGGCACATCAGAATGTACAGGTAGCAGCCCCTGTGCTGGAACCATCACGGATGATTGCCTCAAGGGGCTTATCATAAAAAGAGATGTCAGGTCTGTGGTCATAAGTCATTCCACCATCATGCACTGAGGAAAGAGAATCTATGCCTCTCATGCTTCATTCCTGGTCAGTGGAAGAGAGACTGCAATAAACAAAGACAGGGACAGGTGGGACAGGCGAACACTGGCCAGAGTCATGTTCCAGAAAACTAAGACACCCACACTTGGAGAGGGGAAGTGTGGGAGGTGGACAACCAACCCTCAATGCAAATGAGTCAAATCTTGAGCTTCTCTATGTTAATACCTGTTCAGCCCTGCTGGAAAATACCAAGTCATGGTCCAGGGACCAGGAAAGGTGCCTGCTTTCAGTGAGTTGTTTTACACCCAGCTGAGGGTGAACTGAAGGTTGAACTGAAGGGTATGTTGGATTTTGTGTCCATGGTTGCACAATGAGTGAGGAGGCAGAATGTTTACACAGAGAAGCTGGAGCTCTTGTGGAAGAACCTCGGTCAGCAGAATGTATTATGCTAGTTGGCTGTGGAGGAAAGCAGACCCATCCCAAGTGCATGTATGACTCAACACTGACTGTCTGTGGAGTAAAATACATTGTCCCTGTCTTAGTAGTGTCTGGCCAGCGTGATGAGCTCATCATTGGTTCAAATGTTCTGAAGTGCCTAATGCTATGAAAAGCAGTGATGATTATTGGATGTTTGCATCTGCCAGTCGTAAACACTCACACCTTGAATATGAGCATTTTTTGGATATTATGTCATGTACCACCAGATGGAGGAGCAATGAGGTCCCTGATAAGATCGGGGCTGTGAAGCTGCCTCGTGCTGTCACACTTCTCCCTCAGCATGAACATCTAGTGTGGGGTAGGCTACCCAGCAATGTACCAGTGTCTCCAGGTAGCACAGTTATTGTGGAGAGTAGCACTTCTAGGTCCAGACCAAGAAACATCCTTGTTGGTCAGGTTATTACACCAATCTGGGGAGATCGGTGGGTGCCAATGAAGATGACCAGTCTTTCCTCAAAACCAGTCACTCTAAAATGCAACTCCAAAGTTGCTGATGTCTCACCTTGTCTTGCAGTGGAGGACCTCAATGTCCAACAGAGTTTCTGTGAGATGGTGAGTGGGAAGCAGGAACAAGTCATCAGACCAGCTACCAATGAGGCCAACTTCAAAGAAAGGCTGTCTTACGTAGGTTTGGGTGACCTTGACATCAATTCATGCCATGCTAGCCACCAGTCTAAAAGAAAACATATTGAGCTTATTGAAGAATATGGAGACATATTTTCCAGACACCCACTTGACTGTGGTGAAGCCAGTGAGATCATACACTGCATTCATCTAACAGATGACCATCCATTCTGCATGCCATACAGGAGGGTGCCTCCTGCTCAGGAGAAGAGAGGGATTATCCATAAATCCATCAGTGAGTATGCGTCTCCTCTTGTCATGGTCTGGAAAAAGGATGGGGGTCTAAGGATTTGTACAGATTTCAGGTGGCTGAATGCATAAACTCTGAAGGATGCCCATCTGCTTCCTCACCAAGCGGACTGTCTTGCAGCTCTCGGGGCAAAGTCTTCTTCAGCACAATGGACTTAACCTCTGGGTTTTATAACATCCCCATGTGCGAAGAGGATAAAAAAGTACACTGTCTTCACGACACCTGTAGGTTTATATGAGTATAACCGAATGCCACAAGGGCTCTGCAACAGTCCAGCTTCATTCAGATGCTATAATGGAGGAGGATGGTCACACTCCTTCTGTGAAAAAACTTAAATCCTTCTTGGGCATGGTATTTTTCTATCAGGGCTTCATACCTAGATGTTCAGCTATCGCTAAGCCTCTGTTTGCCGTAATAGCAGGTCAGAAGAGATCTGAATGACCTGCTAAGGCTGGGAGAGGTTCTGGTATGTTCACGAAGCTGACTGTTGCAGACTGGAGTCCAGCATGTGAGGAAGCCTTCAATAGACTTCTCGACTGTGCTGTATTGGCTCATCCTGATTTTTCAAGGCCTTTCATCCTATCAGTAGATGCATCTTCAGACGGGCTAGGGGCCATGTAATCACAACTGCCAGTCGGGGAAAATAAGGCATGCCCCATCACCTTTGTGAGTTAGGCTCTCAGCAAGTCCCAGCAGTGATATCCTGCCTATTGCATTGAATTCATGGCTCTGAAGTGGAGTATCACAGAGAAATTCAATCACTGTTTGAAAGGGCACAACTTCACAGTGTGGACTGATAACAACCCTGCTCACTCATATACTGACCAAGCCCAAGCTTGATGCATACAAACAAAGGTGGGCATCTAAGCTGTCATCTTACAACTTTGACTTGACGTACATCCTAGGTTCAAAGAACATTGTTGCAGATGTCTTCAGTCATGACCCCTTTGCTTCTTCTATCAGAAGACGCCTCATTCAGGAGCCCTATGACAATTTGGTGCAGAAAGCTAGAGGAGCCGCCACTAAACAAGAACAGGACCCTTTTAAACTTGGAATCCAAAATCTCCAGGTGGTCCAGCCATTTGAACCTACCCTGGACTCCATATGTTCATACAGCTCATCTGAAGTCAAAGCTGCATTGCTACATCACAATGATTGGGAGAGTAATGCAGTGAACAGAGCCCTTTGTTTTGTCCATCATGTTCAACAGCTTCAGCCAGTTGGTCAAGACACCTTGTTTTCACTTACATTGCACAAACTGGAAGATCACCAACATCAGGATCCTACCATCTCCAGTGTTCTGCCATTTGTACTCCATAAAAGACGCCCTTCCAGATGAGAGAAACATGGAATGGGTGCTAGGTCGTTGGCCATGCTAAACAGATTGGGGATCGTGTGTTGCCTCCCAACAAAGGAGAACGAGGTAAGAAGAAGCTGGCGGACAAGTGGGAAGCTGTGTTGTATACGGTTGCTGAGAGAAACCCCAAGACTCATGTCTACAAGATCAGAGACGCCACAGTGTAAAGTTGTGCATCGAAACCTATTGTTGGATGTGACTTTCATTCCCCTTCAGGAAACACTACAAAGTCAGTCAGTGGTTGATTCATTTGATGCTGAAGATCTTAGTATTTGTGGAGAACCAGATGAACTGAATAGTTTAGTGAAAGAGTTTTCTCAAGAACGAACATCCTTGTGGGTCCTGTCTGGCTGGGGGGTTGTGATTGTAGCAGTTGAAAATAAGTGATATGAATTTCACCAAAACATTCTCAGATGTACAATTACATATAGGTATTTCCCATATACAGTCAAAGTAAAAAGTATGTGAACCCCTTGGAATATTCTATATTCAGGTCTAAATCCCATATAAAACACAGTTGTATCTTCATGTAAGTCACTATAATAAACAAACAGTGTCCAATAACTAAAGATACACAGATTTTCAGAGAATTTTTGACCATATTGTATAAATTATTCAAACTGTGAAACTGAAGGTTGGAAAAAGTAAGTGAACCCCGAGCTAATAACTTTTTAAAAAGCTCATTGCAGTCAGAATTTAGCACACCTGGAGTCCATCTAATGAAACAAGTTCAGGGGTCTGGCTTGAAATGACTTTGGTTCATAAAAACCACTGAAAAGTTTGAGTTTGGGCTTTTGACAAGAAGCATATCCAG
The DNA here is from genome assembly GCA_032718565.1 of Distichodus sexfasciatus. Lineage (NCBI taxonomy): Eukaryota > Metazoa > Chordata > Actinopteri > Characiformes > Distichodontidae > Distichodus > Distichodus sexfasciatus. The sequence continues at coordinate 668,719 of JAVGVS010000239.1, read as the reverse complement.
ATGGGAATCATGCCTCACACAAAAGAGCTGTCTGAAGACCTTCGATCAAGAATTGTTAATTTACCTAAGGCTGGAAAGGGTTACGAAGTCATCTCAAAGATTTTACATATTCATCAGTCTACTGTTAGGCAAGTTGTCTATAAATAGAGACAATTTGGTACTGTGGCTACTCTGCCTAGAAGTCGGCGCCCCGCCAAGATGACCCCAAGAGCACAACGCAGAGTCATCTTTGAGGTAAAGAAGAACCCTAGAGTGACAGCGAATGACTCGAAGAAGTCATTAGAACTGGCTAACATCTGTATTCATGAATCAACAATATGCAAAACACTGAACAAGAAAGGAGTCCATGGCAGACCACCAAGAATGAAGCCATTGCTGTCAAAAAACAACATTAATGCACGCATGAAGTTTGCGAAAGAGCACTACTACAGTAAGGTATGGTGGCGGGAACATCATGATTTGGGCTTGTTTTGCTGCATCAGGACCTGAACAACTCGCCATCATTTAGGGGAAAATGAATTCCCAAATTCATCAGCAAATTCGTCAGGATAATGTGAGAATATCTGTCTGTCAACTGAAGCTCAGAAGAGGCTGGGTGATGCAACAGGACAGAAACTTCGGCGTAACATATAAAGGCGGGTTACATTGGCAAATGAGAGAAACTGAAGATTTCAAGCATCTGAAATTTAAAATGCTTTTACATGTTTTTAGGGTGATATTTCATTAATTTAGCTTTCAGCTTTTGGAGATGTTTTGCATACAATGGTATAAACATTATTGATAACACACTGAGATACTGAAATATTATGTTTGTGTAGTGTAAGTGATGTAATTCTATTACTCAGACATGGACAGAGGTTTGCCTTCCGGACTGAGGAAGCTTCGTGCCTACTGAAGGGAAACCTGGAGCCTGTCTTTCGGGTGTTCACTCCTGCTGTTCTGATACCTGATGAGCAGGTGTGTGTATTTTTCACCTTGTTTTTTAAAAAAAGGAGTTTTCCTTTGCATGTAGTTAAGTTGCACCTTAACTTATTCCATTGATATTCACTTCCAACTTCATATAGGAGCCATGCATCATGAGGGACCTTTGCAGTGCTTTGCTTTGGATTCGGAAAAATCACAAACTCTTTCTTGGCAAGGTAACAAAACCAAATGTGCACCAAATGAAGGCTAAGGATCAGCAGAAAGCACTCAAAGAAGTCCTGGAGGGTCAAAGTGCTGATAGAAAAGATCCATTTATGTTTGCTTTTGACAATAAGGAGGACATGGAAACTTTCCTCTCCAATTGCGTTGATAGAGTGGATCTTAAGGTGAATGCCATGTTTGTATAAAACCAATGATGTTTTCCTTATTCTTTTTATGATTTGCACTGTGGGGAAGTTCACTTTTACTCCTTTTATATTGCTTTGTTTACACATTTGTTCAAATGTGTTTTACGTTGTTTGGTGTGTAATTTTTGTTTAATGTATTCTTGTAGTTTAATCTACGTTGTATAATGTTATATAATCTCTATTACACTCTTTTAATGCCATGTTTGTATATTTGTTTAATGTATTCTTGTAGTTTAATCTATTATATATTAGCTATTACACTCTTTTAATGCCATATTTGTTTAATGTATTCTTGTATTTTAATGTATTATATATTTTATTTTTATAATAAAATTATTACTTAACGTTTATTTAATTTTAACATAGTTTGTACTTAGGACTTAATTAGAAAAATCCATAGATAGGTAATTTCCTACATGCTTTTCAAATAAACAGTAATAAACTACATTGTAAAACCGAGCAGGTGCCGGTTTGTGCAGTTCAAACCAAGTTTTATTCATTCAATTCATTCATCACATGAACCGATTAAAACCTATCGCGGTTGCGGGGACTTAAGGTTTGAAAGTAGTAAAACCGAGCAGTAGCGAAGAGCGGAAATGACGCATTTTGGCGCGTGCGTAGTCTAAATCGAAGTTCCGGTCCAGACTGAGGCGTGACATCGCCTACGCAAAAGTCTTGAAGGTGTGTCCCATTTCGTAGGAGTAGATTTCAACCCCTGCTGCTTGCCCCTCGTCCAAGAAATAGGGCTAAGGGAAAGGGGGTGAAATGGGATTCTTTGATTTAATGTTACCGCCTTGAGACTTTTACTTTGAAAAGGTCAGAAACACTTCCGGAGACCGCTCAGCAAAACTCTGCAAGTTGCCTTACAGCATTTCATGCGTGGGACGAAGCACAGCTTTTTGAGGTAAGAAAATGTATTTATAAAGTTATGGTTTAACGAGGTCTAAGGTCATTTTTCATGTTTTTGATCTGGTCTTGCCTATATCATAAAGTCGGATATATAATAGAGGGTGAGTTCGACATGGGCTTAGGTCTGTTTGCAGTTGACATGACGAAGCACGAGATCTGCCGGCGGCTGCAGGGGTGGAGAATAAACTGACTGCCGTCAAGTCGGACAACATTTACTGCTCGTAGTGCGCGAGAGCTATGGAGTGAGATTACTGTCAAAAATATGAGAGCGCAGATGCGATGTAAAATCGTGCCAAACAGGCACTACGAGAGCTCGATTCAATAACCGCACTCTCGCTTCTCAGTTTACTGCTCGTTTCGTATTTAAAACCGAAAATATGTCAGGGATTCAAGATTGCAGAACTGCAGAATTGAGCTGTTTCAGCGTTGCGGAACCGAGACTAAATGTACGTCTTATTTTATTGACTGTGAAGCGTATATTTTATATTCTATTCACATATCGCTTATTCTCAGTGTTGGGGAGTAACGGAATACATGTACCGGCGTTACGTATTTAGAATACAAAATATGAGTAACTGTATTTCGTTACAGTTACCGTTTAAATAGGTGATAATTAGAATAGTTACTTTGTTGAAATAAATGGATTACATGGCGGTCTTTTCCTGTTTCATATGTGAGGCTATCCCCTCTCTAATTTTGGTAATTCCACGCCTGTTACCCAAACAAAACACGCAATAAGAGGCTCTAATGTAAGCGTCCTGTTAATGTTGGTGTATGGGATCAAATTTCCGTCAAAAGTATTGCGGTAACAGACCGAAAAATAATAAGCGTAAATAAAAACAAATTAAAGGACTTGTAAAATTATAACGCACAAAAACGAAAAATAGATGCAAAGTTATTTAGAAAAACAAACAACGCGGTCACGGGTCGAAAAATAAGCGCAAATTCAAAATGTAAACCCATTACAAATGATATTGCACAAAACTGAAACACGAATTCAGCATTTCTCGAGTCCTCAAACAAAATCAGGTTTTCCGCTCATATTTTTTTTTTTTTGTGTGTGCTTATGCTTTCCCTTTTGCTCACGTTCTCACGTTTTGCGCTTGCGTTTCAAAACTTTGGCGTCAGAGTTTGATGTAAATTAGGGCGGGCTTCAGTGTCACCATTGGTCAACTAGTCTGAATTGACAGCTGCTCTAGCCAATCAGTCGAAGGGGGAGATTACGTCACTCCGGTGCGACTGACTTCTGTGGCTAACTCGTACAGGTGTGAAGATTGATAGCCACCGTCAGCTGGCAAATGCTGGACAGTCTCAGGTAATTGGCCTTAATTGTTTTGTTAGTGGTTGACCGATACATTTCTTACGTGTGTTATGAATATTTTCTGCAAGCTTTGTGTTGTACCGAGTAGCAAATAATTGATCACTTTTATTTATTTTGGTATTTTTACTTAATATTTCATGTATATTCACAGGCAGTGAGAAGGCTGCTTTTAGAGAGACTCTTGTCATGATTACAGGAGGCCATGCAGCGCTTGCCTCTGGATCTGGATTATTTATATTTTATTTGCACAAATGATTTGATATTGATCACTTCACATGTACAACATAAAGCTTGCAGAAAATATTCATAACACGCGTAAGAAATGTATCGGTCACCCAGTTTTGTGCAATATCATTTGCAATGGGTTTACATTTTGAATTTGCGCTTATTATTTTTTGACCCGTGACCGCGTTGTTCGTTTTCCTAAATAACTTTGCATCTATTTTTCGTTTTTGTGCGTTATAATTTTACAAGTCTTTTAATTTTTTTTTTATTTACGCTTATTATTTTTCGATCTGTTACCGCAATACTTTTGACGGAAATTTGATCCCATATTGGTGGCGTCAGTTACACAATGGACCCGGAGCCAGCACGACAGAGCCAGCAGTGCCCGGGCAGGAATGCATTTCTTACTGGGAAATTTCGTGTTTGCTCCTTTACAGTAAATATATTGTCTATTCAGGGAGATTTGGGCTTAACAGCCAATTGGTAGAGAAAAACAAACAAGAATTTGCAGGATGTGATTGCTACATTCATGTAGTTGTAAAAAGCATGACAATGTATTAAGTAATCCAAAGTATTCAGAATACGTTACTCACATTGAGTAACTTAACGGAATACGTTACAAACTACATTTTGGGGCATGTATTCTGTAATCTGTGGTGGAATACATTTTAAAAGTAACCTTCCCAACACTGCTTATTCTATGTGCCTTATATGTTCTTTGTTCCTTGTTCTTTGCACTGTTAAAACTGGAGCCACGTCATCTCGTCTCTATACTTGTATAGTATATAGCAGAGATGACAAAGTTTACTTTGACTTAACTTATATAATATGTAAATCCACATCCGCCATCAACACAACACACCGCTGCCCCCCCATCTCTCCCCCCCCCAACTAATTAACGACATGTAGCACTACTAACGTAACTAATGTTTTTCAATAGCTGTAAATTAAAAACTAGAAATTACTTTTGCTAAATGCTTTGTTACAAAAGAAAAAAATACAATTTTAGATACCAGGTGTTACTGATTGGTCTTTGTCTACTTTTTCCTCTGTAGCTTGTGCTATTGTTAACGACTATATTAAAATAGGAGCTTAACTGTTTGTAACAGAGATTTAAAATGAGTGACCGAAAATTTAACACTTAAAAGAAAACCATTTTCCTTAAAATTCTCATTACAGCAAATTGACTACTAACAGTAATCTTCATTTACTTGAAACTCTTTAATAATGAATATTTATAGTCTTTACATTTTATTTGTTTTTGACTCACTTCCGTCATTACAGCATAACCCTCCGTAATCTTCAAGGCAAGGCAAGGCAAATTTATTTATATAGCACATTTCATACACAGAGGTAATTCAAAGTGCTTTACATAAAAGGAAGTAGAATAATCATAAAAACAATAATCATAAAAACAATAATCACAACAGAATGATTTAAAAATTGATTTAAAATAAGTTCAAGACAGTTAAAAACAGAATGCAATCAGTTCGGACGAAGCACAGTGCTCATTCAGTAAATGCACAGCTAAACAGATGAGTTTTGAGTCTAGATTTAAATGTAGCTAATGTTTTAGAACATTTGATCTCTTCTGGAAGCTGATTCCAACTGCGGGCAGCATAATAGCTAAAAGCGGATTCACCTTGTTTTGTGTGAACCCTTGGTATTTCTAACTGACTCGATCCTAATGATCTGAGCGGTCTGTTAGGTTTATATTCAGTGAGCATGTCTGCAATGTATTTAGGTCCTAGGCCATTGAGTGATTTATATGTCAGTAAAAGTACTTTAAAATCAATTCTAAATGTAACTGGAAGCCAGTGTAGGGACCTGAGGACTGGTGTGATGTGCTCAGATTTTCTGGTTCTAGTCAGAATCCTGGCAGCAGCGTTCTGGACGAGCTGCAGCTGTCTAATGGTTTTTTTGGGAAGGCCAGTGAGGAGACCATTACAATAATCCACCCTGCTTGTGATAAAGGCATGAACAAGTTTCTCCAAGTCTTGGCTGGAAACAAAACATCTAATTCTTGCAATGTTTTTAAGATGATAGTACGCTGATTTAGTTGCTGCTTTGACATGACTACTGAAACTAAGGTCTGACTCCATAATCACGCCAAGATTCCTGACTTGGTTTTTAGTTGTTTGACCCCTAGCATCAAGATATGCATTCACCTTAAGAACTTCCTCTTTGCTTCCGAATGCAATGACTTCAGTTTTCTCCTTGTTTAACTGAAGGAAGTTCTGGCACATCCAACTGTTTATTTCATCAGTGCATTGGCAGAGGGAGTCAATGGGGCTGTAGTCATTTGGCGATAAGGCTAGGTAAATCTGGGTATCATCAGCATAGCTGTGATAGGCAATTTGGTTCTTTCTCATTATTTGACTTAGTGGGAGCATATACAGGCTAAACAAGAGCGGCGATAGAATTGAGCCTTGAGGGACTCCGCATGTCATGGACGTCCACTTAGACTTATGCTCTCCTATACTCACATAATAACCTCTCCCTTCTAAGTATGACCTGAACCAATTGAGAGCCATCCCAGAAAGCCCGACCCAGTTTTCCAGTCTCTCTAGAAGAATGTTATGATCGACAGTGTCAAACGCAGCACTAAGATCTAGTAGTACCAGCACTGATATTTTGCAAGAATCAGAATTTAGGCGAATATCATTTATTATCTTAACGAGTGCTGTCTCTGTGCTGTGATGCGGTCGGAAACCAGATTGAAAATTGTCCAGGTGTCCATTTAAGTTTAAGAAGTTGTTCAACTGATTGAAAACTACCTTTTCAATAATCTTGCCTATAAAAGGAAGATTAGATATTGGTCTATAGTTGCTCAATATGGTGTTATCAAGATTGCTCTTTTTTAGGGAGTTTGGAAAAGTCCCAGAAAGAAGAGAGGTGTTCACCACTTCTAGGAGATCTGCTTTTAAACAGTTAAACACACTTTTAAAAAAAGATGTGGGAAGTGTGTCAAGGTTGCAGGTTGAGGAGTTAAGGTGCTGCACTATTTCTTCCAAAGTTTTGCTATCGATTGCTTCAAAACCAGACAAAGTGACTTCTTTTTTAAATTGCGATCGAATCAGTGTGATCTCTGCATAACTTGAGGATGTGCTAATCACCTTTCTGATATTAACGATCTTCTCTGAAAAGAAGGAGGCAAAGTCATTGCATTTACTGTCAGAGAGCATTTCACTGGGAATCTGACTTGGGGGGGTTTGTTAGTCTCTCAACAGTAGCAAAAAGAGTGCGAGTGTTGTTTATGTTACTGTTTATAAGGTTTGAAAAGAACTTCTGTCTTGCTGTGGCTAGTTCCACATTGAAAGCATGAAGGCTGTCTTTATAGATGCTATAGTGAATTTCAAGTTTTGTCTTCCGCCACATCCGCTCAGCTTTTCTGCATTGTCTTTTCTTACTCTGTACTGCTGTTGATCTTCTCCAACATGATTTTTGTCTGCCAGTCGTCTTACTGACTTTCACTGGTGCAATGTCATCAATGACATTCTTAACTTTTGAGTTAAAAGACTCCAGGAGAAGATCAACATAGTCTGCAGAAATGCTTGGCATTGAAGATATAGCCTTCATAAACAGCACACTAGTATTTTCGTTAATACATCTCTTTTTGACAGAGACGGATCTAGTTTCAGTGGTAGCAGAGATCAATATATCAAAGAAAATACAGAAGTGATCAGATAGCGCTACATCCTTAATGACAATGGAGGAAATGTTTAGACCCTTACTAATGAGTAAATCAAGAGTGTGTCCACGATTGTGTGTGGGTCCATGCACATGCTGAATCAGATCAAAAGTGTTTAGAACGGTTATAATTTCTTTTGTAGTTTTGATTTCTGCATTTTCTATATGAAAATTAAAATCCCCTGCAATAGCAAAACAGTCAAACCTTTCAGCACAATCCCTAGATATTCAAAAGACAGGTACTGACCAAATGACACTTGCTTACATTGATAGACATCTTTAAATAGAGCAGCTACACCGCCACCTCTCCTAACAGCTCTGCAGACACTCATGAAGGTAAAGTTAGGAGGGGCTGTTTCATTGAGGACTGTTGCACTGCAGCTGTCTTCAAGCCATGTTTCAATTAGGAACATAAAATCCAGGTTGCATGTGGTTATTAAGTTATTGATCAGAAATGATAAATTTTTTAGTGAGCGAATGTTTAAAAATGCTAACTTGATGCCATTACTTTTTGTCTCTAGAGCAGTCTTAGTTTGATACCTAATGGGCCGCAGATTAGATGGGTCAGCTGTACGGTTTGAGAGGGCCTTAGACTTTCTATCACGTGATAGAAACCTAATATTACACTGAATCTTGATCTGTATTTTTGAAATACAGTGGCAAAACTGAAAACATAAATTCTATTTTTCAGTTCATTAAATTAATATGAAATAGACACCTGTTTTAATGTTACAGAGGTTTGGGTAGTGAGGTTGATGATTTCAGTATTTTAAATAATATATTAATACTGAAGGATGGCTAAAACTTGCATGTCATAGTGCTGGGCGGTATACAGGTTTGTACCGAAATTTTTTTTTTTCGTTATATGAATTTGTTCTATACCGCAATACCGGTTTAAAAGGAACAGCGCGTCAGTGTGATTTTTGTAGGTACTGAGCGCGGTGATAATTCAGAAGAACCTTTTCCGAAAAAGGGTGCCGTTTCCGTTGTCTGGAGATACTTTGGGTTTAAACGGTCGGACGTGGACCAAACAACTATTTATTGCAAATACTATCGAGCTGAAGTTGTCATCGGAGGCGGTAACGCGAGCAATTGAACATAGGACATTATATTGATTCCACTGTATGGGAAATTATTTGTGAGTAATTCCATGCACAAAAACAGAAGTAAATGCGTAAAAACGTATAAATCACATTCTATCCGAAGTAAACACATGCTGTGTGTGATAAGGCTGTGCAATTAATCAAATTCTTTATTTCAATTACGATATCGGCTCCAAACAATCACAAAAACAAGGTAATCGACAAAAAACAATTATTTTTAATTTGTATAATTTGTATTTTATTTATATTTTATTTATATATTTTGTATATTTTCAAGAGATTGTATTGTATTGCTGATTTTGTTTACTTTTTTATACAGTATTTGAATATTATACTTCATACTATGTGTTTCCAGTCAGTGAGTAATCGTGTTAAATAATCGTGATTTCAAAATGTACCAAATTAATCGTGATCATGTTTTTTTCCATAATAAGCAGCCCTAGTGTGTGAGCATTTGCGACTTCTATCGGAAACAACATATTTTAGCTGATAAGTAACAACAACCAGTCTTTAACTTACAATACAGCTATTTATTGTTATTTTCAGTGTTTATTCCGGACACGCATCCATCTCGTTATTGTGATGCGGCTCTGAGTCATGCACGGGGATTGTGGGAAATGACTTCCCAGGTATAGACCTGATATATAGGGAAGGTAACCTTAAATGAGATCTGACGCTATACAGAAAATTAATGGTAGGGGAAATACTGATGGTTAACAACAAGTCATGTAGGGAAACAAATACAGTTAAACTGGTATAAGTTTTACAAATACCATGATATAGAATTTTGTTTTTACTGCCCAACGTTTATAAATACTGTATATTGCACGGGTCTCAAACCTGTCCAGAAAGGGCCGCTGTGGGTGCAGGTTTTCATTTCAACCAAGCAGGAGGCACACCTGATTCCATCTCTGTAATCAGTTGGTCTTGGTTTTCAGTTACTCAGGGATGTGGCTTCTTCTTGGTTGGAATGAAAACCTGCACCCACAGCGGCCCTTTCTGGACAGGTTTGAAACCCCTGGTATATTGCTTGTGAATGTTTAACATTATTTATGCTGTGACTGTGTGTTTGTGCTGTTTGCAGATGTCTAAGAAGAGAAAGTCCAGTGAAATCGTGGAAGTGCCTAAGAAAAAAGTTAGAGCTTCTCAAGCTGATTCAGCAGAAGATGAGGCAACAAGCATCTTATCCTCTTGTGACTTTACTGGCTCTCAGACACTGCACAAAGTAATTGACACACAAAAATGCTTTTAAAGTTTCTTTGTGAAAATGAACACAATACAACCTTTAATTAAATGTTTAATGATTTATTAAAGCATTTAGATGAAGTGTGTATAGAAAAGAGGCACCCCTCTAAATGTGTGTGTGGGGGGGTGTATGTATACAGTTATGTGAACAAGTTAGGACAACCCACTAAATATTTGATTCTTTATTAAGAAATGTCAACATATCAATATTAAATCTTCTTTCACATTATATATACAGATAAAGGTGATATAGTAGCATCTTGTGTTGCACACAAGAAACAGATTTATTTGTTTGACAAAAGAAATGAACTAATATGCCAATCCCTACTGAGGAAAACTTTAGGACACCCGATGCTCTGATGTGTAGTATTTCCCCCTTTGGCTAAAATAACCTTTTCTGTAACCATCTATTAATCTCAGACATCAGCTAGCAAACATTTTCCCCACTCTTCAATGCAACATTCCAGAAGCTTATGTTTGAATGATGTCTTGCATGCACGACCCGTTTCAAATCACCCCACAGCATCTCAATACGATTCAGTTGCAGGCTTTGACTTAGCCATTCCAGAACTCTCTATTTCTTCCTCAGAAGTCATTCCTTGGTAGATTTACTAGAATGTTTTGGGCCATTGTCTTGTTCCACACCCACAACTTCAACTTCTAGAGAGATGGTTGCACGTTGTAGTCAAGCACCCTCTGACACAATGAAGAATTCATAGTTAGGGTTGGGTATCGTTTGGGGTTTTTTCGATACCGTTGCCAAATCGATACTTTTAAAACGGTACCGGTGCCAAAACGGTGCCTGAACCGATACTTTACAAAAGCCACAAAATGATGGTGGATGACTCAAGAATACATTTTTATTGAACAAAAAATTGAATGCTTAAAATTGAACAATATATGAAAAGTTTAAAGTATATATGAATATATAAGTAAATACAAAAAACAACAACAAAACATAAGCCACCTAACCCAACTACAATAACTAAACCGCTTCAAATTTTAGCAATTCTTTTGCAGAAATATCACCATATTTGCCCACAAGCTGTCAAACACGGTGCATCCCTCTGCTTTTAAGTTTATTCCGTGTGCCCTCAAATGTTTCATTAGATTTGACGTCGGTTTCTTTCATCAAGAACTGCTGTTAAACATTTGCTGCATCGCTTCTGTAAGCCAGAATCCTTTTCTGTCAAATATAGCCACACTTTAATCGCTTATTTTAGGCATTTTAACAAAAGTTGTTTAATTTAGCAAGCTAAGATAGCGGTAGACCACCTGCCGCCGTCAGAGCGAGTGTAACGTTAGTTGCTGTATTCACGCTGCGATCTCGATGGTCTCATTTCCTGATGATTGTGCTTTTAATTTTAATTCCACCCACAAACTTTAATCTACAAAATAAAATGACAGTAACATTACGCAAATAATGTTTTGGATTTGTATTATCAAAGTTCAAGTTCTCAAGATTTTTCTAATTACGAAATAATTTATATTTCCGATCATTTCTGACAATCTCTATGAATGCAGATGAAATTTTACTAGCATCATGTGTGTTGATGAATCTGATGTTTATTACAACTGTGTCATCATAGCCCCAGAGAAATTCAGTCATTATCAATCGACAGTTCAGGCATTATGGCATCAAATTTAAGTAATCAAATTCGTAAGTTCTGTTTTGGGTCCGGTACATACCGGTTATATAGGTACGGCACCGGTTTTCGGTACCCAACCCTATTCATAGTGGATTCTGTGATGGTGAGCAGACCAGGTCCTGCTGCAGCAAATATGGTATTAGCAAGGTTGTTGTTTTTGAGTCTACTCCACATTTATTGCAGTGTCTATTGTTAGGCGTTTTGAGCAGTTGTCCACTTTTTTTGTAGGGAACAGCTGAGAGCAGCATTCTTATTTTGTTGCATCTCTATTTTTTTTTTTACCTTATTTGGTTAAGACCTATTGTAGGGCCCTATGAAATCTGTTTTGTTTTTTCCTAAATTCCGTTTTATTTCTTCCGGAATTCCGTTTTATTTTTATTCTTCTGAATTGTTTACGTTATATAATCATATTTATTCACCTAAAAAGTGTCAAATGATGGAGTGGATGGTGAAAAAAGAACAACGCAGTAGGAAAAAATCACACTAAATGACTGTTATTCAACTTCAACAAAGTGCTGGGGTTCAGCAGAACATTTACTGCTTTCGTAAAACATTTACCTGTAAACAAAAAAAAACATTCATTTTTCGTGCAAAACGAATTATTTCTGATGTGAGTTTGTGACTGTAAGTGGTCGTCACGTGTGTTCTTGCGGATCCAGTCAATAGTGTGCTGGCAAAACTTACAAAAGGGTTGTTCTCCCGATTCGTAAAAATCGTTTGGGTATTGTTCTGCTCTAAACTTAGCACTGACACTTGAATTCTGTAATTTTTTTGAGGACTTTGATGTTTCAGCGAGCCTCTTTGCCATAGCTGACCATTGACATTTTCCCCACTGTGTCTGTGCATTTGTGTGTGTGGAAAGCTGAGTCCTCAACAGGTAAACACGACAGGGGCCGCTGCAGCGCCAAAATTGATTAGAAATCATTGCCGGTTTTACACACCGAGCATCAGTGTTATAATGACATTCCGCGTTTTACAACGGATTCCGCGATTCCGTCAGCGTTTGGGCATTGTTGGTTTGAATTGTAATAATGTTTGTTTGCCCACTATAATTTCCTACTGTTTGTATTTTTAGTCTGACCTGGACATGTTAACAGTTGTTTTAAATGTTCTCCGCTTGCAAATTATCTTCCGGACAATAGAACGACTGATTCCAAAGCCTCTTGAGATCTTTTTATATCATTTTCCAGACTCATAAGCATCTACAATTGTATTTCTGAAGGCCTCAGATAGCTCTTTGGATCTCACCGTGGTGAAGGCACTCATTTCAACAATCAAGAGCAAACCAAATTAAATGCCTGTGCTTTAAATAAGACGGGTTCCACCAAAAGGCTCTGTAACAATGTTCTAATGATTTTAACCTTATGTGGTGCACCTGAGTATAATTCTAGACATTTTAAATATGAATGAATGTGAGTGATTATTTGACCTCGGCAGTTAACCCATCCGTGAAGGAGCAGTGGGCAGCTAACAAGTGCCCGGGAAGCAGTGCCAGACTTGGTACCTGCCTGGCGATACCCCAGTAATTTTACCGCCCTGATTCAACCTGGCGACCTTCTGACACGCTTATTACGCTATCAACTGCCCCAGTTGTGAGGGTGTCCTAACTTTTTCCTCACTAAGAATTGGCATTTTAGTTCATTTCATTTGTTAAATAAATTAATTAGTTTCTTGTTGTAGCACAAAAGATGGTAGCAGTATAACCACTATCCATGATACAATCTGAAAGAAGATTTATACATACATGTTATTACATACATACATATATATATATATATATATATATATAATGTATATGTGTGTGTGTGTAACACATATATGTGTGTCTGTATATATAAAATCTTCTTTATAATTTACATTTACTTTTATATAATTTACAATCTTCTGTATAAACACACACACTGTATATGATCTATATGATTTTCCTTCAGGCTTCAGGAGAGGTTGGCATTATTGAGGCAGTCTTTCTGAAGAATTTTATGTGCCATTCGCTGCTTGGTCCTTTTACATTTGGGCCAAATGTCAACTTTATCGTTGGAAATAATGGAAGTAAGTTTTTAGCTTCTGTATCTGTGTATAAAAGAGTTACTATTGATGAAGTGTTAAAGTGCTATCAGAAGGTTTAGGCATTTTAATATTAATATTTAAATGTTATAGTACATAGTTTATGGTTATGGCATTTGTACAACACATTTATACTCTGTGATGTATGCTTACTGTGTCGCCTCTTTTGCAGAATTATATGTTCATTCATTTATTTTTGTGTTTTAAAATGTTTACATATGCAGTATTCAAACTACAATTAGGGTCTTTTTCTGTATTGCATGTGCAAACATCTGCAGCAGTCCAATATGGCAATTCTAAAAAAAATAAGTGTCTTTGTAGTGTCTAAGCTAACTATGTGGGGGCTTAGTAATATGTGCAACTATGTGCAAGTGGAGAAAACCACAATCAGTAATATATTCAAACAATGTACACTAATTTTATGCAAATATCGAAACAAGTCAAGAGGAGAAGCTACAATATTGTAATAGCAGTTACAATAGAAGAGAACTACAGTTATAATCATGGAATACAGTTATACTTTGTGCATTAAATGTACGCAGGATCAGCAGCAGTTAAATGTGAGTATACTGTACAGTCAGTCTGTAAACATAAACAGTGTGGAACAGTGTCAGTGTGGCATGGATGAGATTGTCCATGTAGCAACATGTGCAGCACAAAACATAGATGAGTAATGTGCAGAGGTGCAGTAGAGTCAGTTTACAGTCTGGGTAAGCGAGGGAGTGGCACTCGGTAGTGTGTTTGGTGAGCTGAGACTTAGGGAAGAAGCAGTCGCACAGTCTTGTAGATCAGGCCCCAATGCTGCGATAGCGTCTGCTGTATGGAAGCAGTGTGAAGAGTCTATGTGAGGGGTTAAGAACAATGCAGGAGTCCTTCCTGATGCAGCACTTGCAGAAGAGCTCCTGTAGCGGGGAGGAGAGACGTTCCGATGATGTTGCGAGCTGCATCAACAGTTCGTTACAGGTATTATCAGACAGACATGCAGCTGGTCAGGCCCCGGTAGATCAGGGTGAGGTTGGGAACATTAGTAACAGTAAACATTAGTTCAAGATTAATTGTTAATGAATCATTTTTGAAGAAGTGAAGATATAAAAAGGTGAGGTCATATGAGATGTAAACTCTCAGAAACTTGATGTTCTTTACTGTCTCTACCGTGGTGCATTGATCATTTCTTTAGTTTTGTCCCGATTCAGTGACAAGATCAGTGCAGTGTAGTCTCTGAGCACACAACCTAGAATGTTGGTCATGTGCTCAGAGACTGTTGTTTGGTCCAGCAGTCATTTGTGGGTTTACCATGGTAAGAGTTCTCCTCACGTCAGCTAAATGCAGCGAGATGACCTTGGTCGGTGGTGGGAGGGCGTGGCTTACCGAGGCTCGTTAAGCGATCAAGTTCAAGTATATTAAGAATTTGTTCAGTTCCTCAGGGAATGTGTGTCCCCATCACTGCTGCTGAGCCACACGCCAAACTATGACACATCTGAGAAAATATGATGCTCCTGAACACAACAACATGACGCATGTCTGGACAACTTTTACACAAACACTATTATAATAAGCCTAAAAACAAAGGTATAGAAAAACACCCCAAATTCTCCCCAAAGGTTGAAAACTGGTATCGGATCGGTTCTCAGGATCGGTCGATACCCATAGCCTAAGTATTGCTATCGGTACTGGAACTGAAAAAGTTGGATTGGTGCATCTCAGATTATACTACGATTTCCTTAACAGCACCAGCTCTCGCTCGCAGTCTCTGTGTTTCTGATGGTTTTAGGTTGTAGTTCTCACCCAGAAACGATTCTAAATCCCTAAACAATAATCATTTAAAGTACAAAGAGAAACGGTTCTAAGTCCCTAATAATAATAATTTTAAAGTAAAAAGAGATATGGTATCGGAATCTATATCAGTATCGGCAGCCGTGTATCAGAATCGGATCGAAACTGAAGAAATGTGGATCCTCCCTCCCCTAGTGTTATAATTACCCTGACGTGATACACGCACTATTTATGCATAAATATGAAGCATGAAATATAACTGGATGAAGTGTGAATATTTTAATTAAGAGTTGTCAATTAGACAGTTAGAGTTGCTTTTGGACTGTGGGAGGAAACCCATGCGAAGACAGGTAGAGCATGCAAACTGCGCACAGAAAGGCCCTACAGCCGACCCAGGATTCCAACCCAGGACCTTCTTGCTGTGAGGTCGCCGCTAACCACTGCGCCACTGTGCCGCCCTAGAAAGTTACATTTTCAACTGAATTGTTGTGCAGAAAGACAGCCTTGCACACCGTCAGTGTCGAACGCTGTTATAATTACACTGACGTGACAGTAGGGATGCACCAAAAATTCGGGCACCAAAATCTTTTCAGCCAAAAATGCATTATCGGCTTTCAGCTGAAAGACTTTTAAACATGGCTGAAGTAGGATGTTGTGATGTGATCATTACAAGAAAAATTCAAATAAAAATAAACGACTTCTTTAATTATGAGCGACGCCGAGCTCAAGCGCTTCGCCTTACATGATCAAAGCCAAACCGAAGCGAGGCATCGTCTCACGCCCACCCGCTATCGTCTCGCTACCTGCAACCTGTTGCAGAAAGGTGTCTACCGTCCATTGGACTCTGGCTGTAACAGAACTCACTGTCTACCGAGTGATGTTATCAGTAGGCAAGGTATAGAAATTTTTGATAGCCGATTGTATAGCTTTCTTATTAGGAATGTTTATTATGCAACTCGCCGGTCATCTGTGTAAAGTTCAGTCAGATCTTCCTCTTTATTACAGACAAAACTCATATTTTAGCTTAAAAAAAAAACAAAAACAACCAGCGTTCTACTCACAATACAGACTGTTGTAGATAATTTCTTGTGATTATTTCAGGCACGCAGTAATCACGGAATTTTAACACGACCCGCGTCGCACACCAGGGATTGTGGGAAATAGAAGTTATTTCCCAGAAAACCTAAAATGTGTTCAAATTGGCTCAAAGTTACCCAAGACTATTTCTTCATTTTAAAATGGTCAGAAAATATTTTTTCCATTCTATAATGTTAGAGATTAACCAATAGGAAAAAAATTAATATAGCGAAAAATCATTTTTTATCAAATAATTTTTTCTGTATCCAGATGGATATCAAATTAATTAAGAACTATTTCCGTTTTGCACTAACCTTATTTTTCTTCACAGTACTAATGTCCTTGTATAATAGTAGTAGAATGTCTCTGTATAATAAAAACTCAACAAAACAGACACTGCTCTTACTATTTCTAATACTATATAAAGCCAAAACAAATAATAATATAAAATACTTTATTAATAACTGTTTACATTTGTTGTGCAATGTTAAAATGCACTTGAATTTAATGCACTTTGTGTTTAATGAGAGAAGATACTTAATTTTACAACTTTTAAGCAGTTGTACAACCCCAATTCCAAAACAGTTGGGACGTTATGCAAATTGAAAAATATAAACTTGTGTCATTCTAAGGACATAAGCAGCAAAGCAAAATCTCACAACATGAACATGAATGAGAACAGCTGCTCATGCCAATAAAAATGACTTTGTTCCGTGCAGAGGCATGAGTACGTTTAATATGCATCGAGCTAGTAGTCTTCATACATAGATTCCATTTTGCAGCGTTATGTGCAAGTTTCACCCACTGCAGTGTTTATATATTTCCTAAGATTGCACTGATTACTTCACACATTGTTCAAAAGATTGCAAGAATGAAGTCACGCCCCCCATTAATACATTTACCTTTAAAATAGCTATGTGCAAGACAGCGTTATAAAATACAGTGTCTCCCCTTTGTAGACTCATGCATTCAATGGCAAATTGAATGCCTGAGCAAAACCTAAAAAGCAAAACCTAACTTCATGTTTCTATATGAAAAAATAAAAATGCATCTGGAGAGGAGCATATGTTCAATGTAAGTCACTTTTTCAATGAATATTGACCCGGTCTTTGTCCTTGATTTAGACCCAGAATTAAATTTCGACCTACTGTGTGTTTTGACATCTCTGACAAATATGTACTGGCAGTTTGCTAGAAGATGTCAGGACATCTGAACTAAAGCAGTGTATTATGTCATGCTATTAAGATAAATTATTGGTTTAAACTACTTTTTTGAAAAATCAAGATTATTCTAATAATTCTGCAACAACAGGTGTCACATGTTAGCAGCAAGTTAAACATTGTTTCACTGTTATAGTTTGTTTTTCAGACACATTGGGCTGGTTTCTTGCTAATGGATTAAGCCTAGTCTTGGACTAAGTTGTAGTATCAGTGGGGATTTACCATTCAAATTCAAAGGTAGTGTAGGACTAGACTTAAACCTAGACTGGGAAATTGGCCCATTGTGTACATGATAAATTACTACATTACTGTCCTAATAACTCATTCTTTTTAGCATACTTTTTAGTTTGTCAAATAAATACTAGGGTTACATATTTTAAAATGTCAAAATGGCCACTGAATTTGATTTGACTTAACAACCTTGTTTCTTAAATAAACACGAGCTCAAAAACATGCCAGCATTGTGAAGACTGTTTTTTCAATGACATTATAAAAATAATCTGTTTTTTAGGTGGCAAGAGTGCAATATTGACAGCTCTTATTGTGAGTCTGGGAGGTAAAGCTCAGACCACCAACAGAGGCTCTTCTCTCAAAAACTTTGTCAAGGAAGGAGAAAGGTAATGCCCTCTTTTCTTTTTTAACTGTAGGCTGGTTATTAGTGAATTATGCTTTCATTATTAAAGCATGCTACTAGGAAAGTATAGAAATAAAAGTTAGGTTTTATTCTGTTAAATAACATCAATTATCTTGGAAAAACCTTGTAATACACCATGCTTGATTTTTTTCTTATAACAGTGGTTCTCAATTAGACCTGTTATATTTTTGGTTTTCCTTGTAAAATCAAATCTAATGTTGTATTGCCATTTCGCTTATAAAACTATGACTGGAGTGATTGGGGAGTACTTGAGTTCCCTATAGATGACTTCTTTAAAGTTAAATGAATGAATGTCCAACTTAAATAAACCATAAAAGGCCCTGAAATGTCGCTGTATTTCCTGAAATGTTGTTGTGTTTTGACCGTTAGGTCCACTGTAATAAAACACTGCAAACGTATGTTTCCTTCGCTAACTGGCATATATTTATCATTCCCTTTTAGTTTTTTTAGATATGACTACACTTGACATCATGTGTACTTGTTTTTATGTAGTTTTATATATTTGTGTGCTTATTTCATTTATAGCTCTGCAGAAATCTCTATCACCCTGAGAAACAGAGGTCAAGATGCATACAAACCTGAACTGTTTGGGGAGTCCATCATCACTGACCTTCGCATCTCTAGTGAAGGAATGAGAACCTACAAGCTTAAGAGCAAAATAGGTAGAGAGCACTTTAAAAGATGGCTAACTCTGAACTATAGCCAGTGATGTACATTTGATTGTTCAATCTTCTGGACTGGAAGTGACTGTTCTTTACATTTACATTACGTCTTCAAGCCCTTCCGTATGTGACCTAATACTGGAGTTCCCATTCCTGTTTATTGCCTACACTTGCTCTGGACAGATTTGCTATTTCCTACACACATGATGCAACTGATTAGCTAATTAACAGTGTGGAAATGTTATTGCCTGAAATACCAAATCTATGCAGAGCACGTGTTTCAACATCAAAACACGATGCGTGTGAATTGTGCAGACCTGAGGTTTGTTTTTTGTTTTTGTTTTTTTTGCGGATTTAAGACGCTACCTGCGAGATGTTGAGTCCTCACCCGTTGGCAAAATTCCTGTTATAAGTGTGTCCCCAATAATTGTAGCCACTCTTGCCATTCCTTCTATAAGATTCGTGAGGTATTGTCCTGGAATGGTTTTCCAACAGACTTGAAGGAGCTCCTGAGCACATGCTTTGCCTTCACTTATGGTCCAATCCCATCCTTCCAGACCATCTCAGAAGGCTTAGGTTGGGTGATTAGGAGGCTAGGCTATCTGGACGAAAGCACGCAACCGTTGATGTTGAGATGTGTCTGCTACTTGAACATTGTGAAGAATTTATTTGGGCTCTAATCTGAGGTTACTATGCGGTTTCTGAATTTTGGTCTTCCTTTCCTGGAGCGGTCCTCAAGTTTCATCCTAGGGTTTGATAGTTTTCGCAACTGTGCTTGAGGATACATTCAACATTTTTGAAATTTTCCGGATTGACTGACCTTCAAGAAATTCCACCAGTTAACTCTTGATGAGGCAAACCTGTCAATTAAAAACCATTCCAAATCAATACCTCATGAATCTTATTGAAAGAATGCCAAGAGAGTGCAAAGCTGTCATCAAAGCAAAAGGTGGCTTCTTTAAAGAATCTAAAATATAAAACATTCTGGTTTGTAATACTTTTGTTGACATTTTAATGTTTTCAATATTAATCTACAATGGAGAAAATAGTAAAAACATTGAATGAGAAGGTGTGTCCAAACTTTTGACGGGTGATGAACCTCGATAGTTTGGTACGCCCAACATTAAACTATAATTTTGAAAACGTAGTCAGGGAGTACGCCATGATGGATTTTCGCCCATTGTACATTAGCAGTGATGGATTTTCAATTGAATGCAAAGGCATATTTGAGATAACAGCAGACCCATGAGAATTATACCTCTCCAACAGACAACACTTTGTCAGTCTAGACCCGTACAGTACCTTGTTTATTTGCGGAGTCTTCTAATGAGGAAGAAGTTTGTCGTCCTATCTTTATCAGGGAATGAAAAATGCCCCTTTCTACTTTTAGAACAATAATAAAAAGTGGTAAGGATGGTAAGAGTAGCAAAAATATCTCCAGGGATAACTGAATTTGCAAGAAAAAGTATAATCCTGGTGTTACCAACTCTCCAGAACCATCAAACTGCACCTCCATGCCAGTAGATTATTTGTATAGTATGCCAGAAAAATATTCTATTTTCTGTAGTTGTACACAAACGTAACCACCTGGACTTTTTAAAACGTTTTTACATGTTTGTCTGGCAATACACACTTTTGGATTTGGTGCAAAAAGAAGGATGGCTATAATGAAAAGAACCTTGTCCCTGTAAAAAAAAAAGGCAAATTGTTCTGTGATTTTGGGAACATTGTTTGGAATTATGAATTATCAGGACCTTTCACATTCATATTCACGATACATTTAAATGTGTGTGGTTGCTATTACTATGCACATGACAAATCTTGAATCTTGAAATCAATATTGATTTCGCTACAGTACTAGGGGCAGGACACTCTCCTAAGGCTTCAGTTTCCCTCAACTAGGTTCTTTTAGCGTCCAGTCAGCGAACAGAAAGAGGGCTGATGACGATAGATTGTGTAACCTGGGTTTTTAACACAGAGACGTTATTGGCCATGTTTGCCAGTAGGTGGCAAGCACGTACCACGCATACCAGAGACTTGCCAGTTGTATCTGGGTAATCTTGATAATGTTGCATAACCATACAATCAAATGGAATATCTGAGCACAACAACACAATATATTGCATTAACACATTTTAATGCAATATCAAATAACACAGAGTGTGAGATGGGTGCATGTGGGTTCTCAAGGCAGTGACAAAGGGAGACAAAGCTCCCATGCTGAGCCAGTGCCAGAAAATCTCTGACACAACCGCCGTCATTGCTTTCTTATCATTAGCTTTGGATCTGCTGGCTTTGGAAGTGATTAGGCACTAATTTGTCTGAAAAATGTTTTGGAAACTCAAAGGGTGAGAAACGGGTGCCAGGCATTATGATTCCTACATGCAGCTTTAGTATGAAATTCTCTGATGTACTGTCCTATTCCACCTGATTCTACTGAAATGTACAATCTTATCAAGAAATTACATTGTACAGTTAGCTCCTCTTGAGATAAAATTAGATCCCAGTTAGAATGGGAGAAAACTAGACCAGTCATACGGATCTCTTAAACCTTAATTGAACATCTAAAGGCTAAACTTGTTAGTAATACAGGCACTGTTGCATGCGTAAATGTACACTCCAGTAAAAGTTCAGAAGAAGCTTTATGCCAATTTACAACAGAGAGAGTTTTCCCTTGCTGTTCCTCCCCTGGCATTCTATATTAGAAATTTTAAACGTTTAAGTCTGCAAAGCTGCTTTGTGACAATGCCTGAAATAGAATGCTCCACAATCATAAGTGCTATAAAAAGGTAGTGTACTGATAAACTCTAAGATGCTACTCTGAACTTTGTTCAGTTCACCAGTTAAGACATGACATGTATTAACTTTCAGCTCTGCTAAGATCTAAGATCTACTAATCTAAGATGTATGTAATTTATGTATAATTTTAGCCACGTGTTGAACCCATCTTGAGTCCAGCTCTCTTTTTTTCAGATTATATGTATGCAAATTGTAAATGAATTGTTTCTCTCTCTGTAGGCTAAGTTGTACCATACAAAAAGGAGGAACTGATTTCCATCCTTGATCATTTCAATATTCAGGTAATACTGTTCATGTTTTACACCCTAAGCCATGTTTTAACTGCTTTTGCTTTACCTGATAAAATAATAAACCACCTGTACCTCTGTAATAATGGTGTACTATTAACATTATAAAGCTATCCTATCATATGCACATATGTGACCCTCCACGGCAAAACCAGTCGCTCGTCACAACGGAGGTTTCCCGAGGAAAACGAAAGGCTATGTTATGCGGGGTAAAATGTTGGATTTTTGTTTTAGTGTCGAAACAGTGAAGTTCATACTGTACTGTTAGAATCAATTTCGCTGAAAACTTACCCTTCCATCCACAAACGACTTTCTTGGAGGTGTGAGAATTTGTTTCTGACCACTCTACTCAATATATTTACGGTAAATCCACTCGTTGACTAGCTGCGAAGATATCGAACTATCTTCATCTCGAAAGTTCGTTAACCTAACGCAGGTAGGCTATCCTGTGCTGTGAATGCAGCGAGGCTACCAGAATGCAATGTAGCCGGACCTGAGCGAGCTCAGGAGTGCTACGCCGAGTAGTCAACTTCAAAGGCAGATCGCTTTCACTTGTGACAGAAGAAACTCCCGACTCTTTTGAATGTTGATATCTCAGTCATATGTCATTCCAATCTATTTTATATAAGTATTGTTTTGAAGGTTGATTTATGCCCTTTCATGAAAACAGCATAACTCAATTGAAAACTGAAAATTTGCAATAAGCGACTGCTTTTGCCGTGGAGGGTCACATATAATATCCTATCCTTCATAATCAAACACGATTCATTAAAATAAATGTTTTTACATTATTGTGCAGTTTGCTAACTCTAGCTTTATATTTAATGAAACACTTCCTTTCTGAGTTATAACAGGTGACCTAATATATGACCTGTCATAACACTGAAAGGAAAAAGGAGCCAAGAAACTGTATATGTGTCTGTGTATACATATATGTCAAAATGCTCACTGCACTTTATTGTGATCTTTTTATTCAGGTGAACAATCCTGTTTCGGTTCTCACCCAGGAAATGAGTTAGCATTTTTCCTAATTCAAAGGAGAAGGAGAGAAATGCAGGGTGGGTACCCCATTTTACGTCTTTCTGCCTGATGTTTTGTTAAATGAGTATGCTTATGTTTTTCCTACTCTCCAATCAAGACTTTTAATAGCTAGCAACACTACTCTGAAACATGGGAGGGGATAAAATACTAGGTCAGATTTTGTGATGTTTTCAACTCTTACTTCAGAGTTCACTTACAAAGTGGTTAAGACCACATCTGATCTAGATTATTAACAAAGTACAGATGATCATTTTACTAACTGATGTTCAACAGTATAGTTATAGAAACTTATATTGATTAGGTGCGTTTGAAAATGAACAAGCTAATGACTAGGATGTCCAACAGTATTTGAGCTAAACAATTTGTGGCATCATACCTGCAAACTAGTCGCGGGCGAATTCACGATTACTGTACTGCCACGCTGGGGATTGGTTGAAAATGTAATCCTCCCAGAAAGGCCAAAATCAGCTCATTTTATACTCCAAAATGAGTCCAGACCGGCCAAATTGACCCAAAAACTTCAGTATTTCTTAATTTTCAATAAATCAGATTTTTTCTTCCAATTTATAATATTAAAAGAGTAATCACTAGGAAAAAGAAATATAGAAAATATATTTATCAAAAAAGTTTATTCTATATTCTGATGGAATAGTTTTTCCTACTGGCACTAACTTTTATTTTTCTTTTCACAGCATTAAGCCATAGTATGTCTCTGCATAAAACTCTGCAAGCCATTAAATGTCGTATTTCATTTTACGGGACGGCTGGCCTAGATTTAGGTTTGCAGGAAATTTGGGCAGGGGATGGGTGTTGATGCGGGGCGGGGGAGGTGTTTGGATATTTCATATCTTAGTGTTTTTCATTGCTACTAGCAAAGTGCAGGGCAAGAGTGAGCTCTTCACCCATTTGCACTACTGAAGTAGCTATAGTGGAACTAATTTAAAAATATATATATTTAGTCTTTAAGTTGATTGTGATATAAATCTAACTTTAACATATCTTTCCTGGTGGTTGTCAAATTTCAAAAGTCGAAGTAAACTTTGTCATCTCTGCTGCGTATATACTAGGGCTGGGTATCGTTGCTGATGTCCTGAGTCGATCTAGATTCACAAGGTCATGATCCATTCCACCTCATCTGATTCGATATCGATGATGAGATTTCTTTGCCAATATTTCAGTTTTGCTTTGGTTATAAAATAACTTGTTTTAAAACCGGCAGCAGCAAACATCGCCTTTAGGGCCAGACGTGATTTGAGCGGAGCAGCTTGTGTCATGGCTCTGTCATTGGTTTCTGGCTCTCGCTGTCTCACGCTTAGTTTCCGCGCCGGTCAGCGGTGAAGGCGGCAAGACATAGTCAAGAGGGAAAGATCGATCCGCCGACTTTTGAATCGATATCGTATTTTTCGAACGAGAATCGATATTGATCGGTGAATCGATTTTTTGAACCCAGCCCTAGTATATACAATTACAGTTAATTACAAATGCTTTGGTATTGTCATGCTAATTTCTTTGGTTTGGATTAGCATAACACAAAAACAGAAGAAAAAAAGCAAATCTGAGACATTCCACACAAAACTCAAAAAGGGGACTGGACAAAACTTACTTGGACCTTTTCAGAATTGTAAGAAATAATTGTATTTCAAGCATATGATGACCCTTTAATTTGTGAGTAAATTCACCTGTAGCAGTTAACATGCTGCCAATATAGAAATTCCCACGTGCAACCAGTTGTTGAGTGTCTGCATCACACTGAGCATGGAGAAAAGAACCAAAATTGTGGAAAAGGCATGGACAATCGCAAGGCTACAAGTCCATCTCCAGGACAGCTAAAGTTCTTTCTGGACGTGGATGAAAGAGTAACCCAGGTCCCTATCCTGTGCCAAGAAGAAAAGCCTTTGTTTGCTATCAGCAGGAAACAGGACTTCGGTTCCAAATGGTCACCAAATTACAGACCATCTCTGTTTGGAAACAGGAGGCAATAAAATGACTGGCTTTGGGGTTAATTGTCAGGAGTCGTAACCACACTTAGTCTTAGTCACACTTCAACTCAGACTCCCAGGGCCAGCAAAGACAGACAGACACACACATACACAATAATGCTGAAACATAGTCATATTCGGGATTTTCTTTGATTAACGGTGCTTCAGAAAATCCTAAATTCTGGAAATTTCAGACCGCCGATTGGTAAAAGTGACTCAAGTCAAGGTCTTGACATCAAAGTCGGGGTAAATCGATCTACCCCCGACTTCACAAGATGCAGCAGCCAGGACATCACAGAACAATGGCGTGTCCATGGAAATGCAGCACTGTTCTATGCAGACTTCGGTGCAAGGATATGCTGCTATCTCTGCATTCAGTAAAATGTATAAAAAACAAACAATGGGTGATGCGGATTTAGAAGATTAATCTATATAAGATTAGCTATATATATTGTTATTCTTCTGCTGTTAGCTTTCAGCAGCACAGGGACAATTGAATGACCTATTGTTGGACAATATGTGACCCGATCTGCCGAATGAGTCGGAAGTCGGCGCTCTATTATTTAGATACGGGCCATTATGTTGAAAACATCAAGTATAGCGATTTTTTTTGGAGACCAGATTAATTCTTGCAGACCTTTTTCTTCATATATAAGACCAAAAAATCGAGTATTTTTTGATGTTTGTCAACATAACTCGCCTGTACCCAAAAAATAGAACGCAGACTTCCTAATTATTATGGCAGATCGTCAAGTCAAAGTCACTTTATTGTCATCTCTGCTATATACTGTACAGATACATAGAGAGACCCAGACGACAGTTCCAGGCAGGTTATTTTCAGTGCAAAACAAACAAAGAACAGTAGAACAGAGAATAAATAGGCAGGCAATGACTAGCACATGGAATAAACACAATAAGTAAAATACTAAAATATACATTAAACAATATACATTTTAAAACCAGACAACATACAATATACATTTTAGACTAGACAGGGGAGACAGACAGGTAAACATGTTTGTCAAGTCAGGATGCAGTATTCTTAACAGGTTGGAATTGACATTTACACTGAGTGTGCAAGAGGTAGAGTTATACTAGGACATACTATATCCGGACTATTTCTGGGCATAATGTTCAGTATATGTGCAAATATGCAAACATTTAAACAGGTGCAAATTGACATTTACATTGATGTGCAGGAGTGTAGAAGGTTATAATATGACAGTATACTATATTCACATATTTATGTACAATGTTCGGGTGTATGTGCAAAACATCTGTAAAGTTGTTATTATATAATGTTAGTGCAAAGTGGCAGCAGTGCAGGTCATACCAGTAGTTATTGTGCATCAAAGTGACAGTGGTGTAAAGTAAGGTGCAGTAAAGTGCAGTGTGCAACAGAAACAGTTTTTCACAGTCCAGGGTGTGTATGTGTGGGGGAAGTGTGATGGCAGGATCAACAAGAGGTGGTAAATAAGGTATTGTCATTAGGAGATGTAGATTTTGGGTCATTATTAGTGATTTGATCACTTGAGATCCTTATGAATATAAATAAATAAATTTTCACATCACAAAACATCAGTTGTGTGACAGGAAAACTTCAGCTTTTTGAAGTAGGCTACACTAGCAGTACAATATTTTGTGTCCAAAATATTTCATTTCTGCAGAACTGTGCAGTATTTTTGTACAGTGAAGTTTTTTCAGTCCAAAGTATTGCATCTGTTGCAGTATTGTAGAAAATCCAGTTTTGATATTGCAGCACAGTGCAGGAGCTTTTTTTGTTCATCAGTTTCATTTGATGCCTATGCACTGTCATGTAATGCTATTTAATGTTTCTATTAATGAATGAAATCTTCAGTGTATACCTTATCGGGGTCGGCCAAGCTATTTATGTTTGACTTCGTTCGCCTAGAACGCTTAGTCGCACCTAGTACACTCCAAGTGGAATAAGTCTGACAGCATTAGGAATCATTCCTGGAATGCAGCATTAGGATATGTCTAAACCTGAATCTATAGCTGTTGTTACTTTGTAAGATAGTCCTTTCACGTATATTGCGATTGATTAATCTTTTGGATTAGGAAGAAGCAGGCTAAATACAGAGACACACGCCCAACATTGTAAAACTGACATTCCATCAAAATGCTCTTTACGCTCAAAAAAGTTCTATTAATGTGTGTAACCTCTATAAACCATATCGCTAGGGACAAGGAACAGCACACACCCTCCATGATTAGAGTGATATTCAATTTAATGAAGTTAGACGTTAGGAACGAATAAACAGAATAAATACAATGATTTGCAAATCCTTTTTCAACCTACAGTATATTCAGCTGAATACACTACAAAGACAAGATATTCACGTTCAAACTGATAAACTTTTATTGTTGTTTTGCAAATCTTTCACTATTTTGGAATTTGATGCCTGCAGCACATTCCCAAAAAAGCTGGATAAAGCATGCTTACCACTGTGTTACATCACCTTCCTTTTAACACTGGGTCAAGCTGCTTTGGGGAACTGAGGACACTAATTGTTGAAGCTGGTGTAGGTGAATTTTTTCCTATTCTTGCTTTGATGTACAACTTCAGTTGCTCAACAGTCCGGGCTCTCCTGCTGTCGACGGCGCCTATACGCGCCGCCACATTTTCAATGGTACAGGTCTGGACTGCAGGCAGGCCAGTCTAGCACCGGACTTTACTACAAAGCCATCAGCTGTTGTAACACATGCAGAATGTATTTGATGTCCTGCTGAAATAAGCAGGATGTCCCTGAAAGAGATGTTGCTTCACAGATGTGCAAGTTACCCATGCCATGGGCACTAACACACCCCCATACCATCACAGATGCTGGCTTTTGAACTTGGCGCCATCAACTGACGACGCCTTATGATTTGCAGAAGACAGTTTGGAAATGTGGACTCACAGACCACAGCACACTTTTTCCACTTTATGCCAGTCCATCTCAGATGAGCTCGGCCCAGAGAAATATGTTTCTAAGTGTTGTTGATATATGGCTTCGCTTGCATGGTAGAGTTTAACCTTATGGACGAGCTGTGTTAAACTGACAGTATTGTCTGAAGTATTTCTGAGCCCACGGTAATATCCTTTTTCGCAGAATGATGTGCCGCCTGAGGGGATCAAGGTCACGGGCATCCAATGTTAGAGCTCGCCCTGTTGCTTACGGCAAGAGAGATTTCTCCAGATGATATTATGGACAGTAGATGATGAAATCCCTGATTCTTTGTAGTTGTAATGCTGAGAAACGCTGTTCTTAACTGCTGACCATTTGCCCATTGTTGTTCACAAAGTGCAGAACCTCGCCCCCATCCTTGCTTGTGAATCCATGTGCCTTTTTAGATGCTCCTTTATACCCAGTCATGACAAAGACCTGTTTCCAATTAACTTGTTCAATTTGTGGAATGGTCAAAGCGTGTGGGTTTCAGAGATTCCTGGAACTTTCCTGTCTTTGCTGCCCCGTCCCACCTTTTTTGGAACGTGTTGCAGGCATCAAATTCAAAACAACAATAAAGTTTATCAGTTTGAACATTAGATATCTTGTCTTTTTGTAGTGTATTCAATTGAATATAGGTTGAAAAGGACGTTCGGTAAAATCATTGTATTCTGTTTTATTTACGTATTGCACAACGTCTCAACTTCATTGGAATTTGGGTTGTACTTTTACTTCCTTGCTTATCCCAATTCCCCACATGTTCTCATTTAATGGTTGAATGACCTTAGCACACATGTGGTTTTGTCCACTTGCAATGCCTATAATGTGAAACTTAGCCTCACTCATAGAAAAGTAAACATTTTATTTGGTCCGACCAAAGCAAGTGAACTTAACAGAGTTTCCTGGTGTGAATACTCACTGAGTTTCTATTTGTGGGTTTAAAAACGCTTACTTCATTTCACTTATGTCAAAGACAAAGAATCAGTCTCGAGGTCAGATAGCGAGTAGTTGATGTTCAGGTTAAGGAAGGCTATACTGCCGCTTTCTGCTAATTTTACACTTCTAGAACAGCTTTATACATCAGAAAGAAAGACTACAAGGAAACAAAATATCAAAATGTTCGAGGAGAAAAATCATCAGAGATGTCAGCAAGAATCCCTAGACAACTACCAGGATAATTGTTAAGCTGACCCATTTCCTCTGATTGATGTTTGCTGAAAGATTTGCCGAGGGCTCTTTCACCGAGTGGTCTTCTTCTTAAGGTCAAGAAAACTCGGTTACCAAAGAGCTGCATTATCAAAGCCAGATTGAGACATTTGAAAGTTGGGAAAGGATTAGTTTAGGAAATTTATCCTTGGTCTGATAAGAATGTGTACATATCTATCTATCTATCTATCTATCTATCTATTTATATATATATATATATATATATATATATATATAGTATATATATATATATATATATATATATATATATATATATGTATTAGGTGACTCATTAAAAAATTAATCTAATTACCTGAGTGGCTTTTGTAATTAATTAATCTGGATGACCGATGAATCAAGACAGAAAAATTTGCCTCAGCCGCCAATGTTTTTAATTTAAAAAGTGGTTTTAGTGGGCTTACAGAATCAAATAGACATGGACATCGCATTGGTTGTAAACTCAAGCTCTTTTTTAATCTCTGAAAAAAAAAAAAAGCATTTAAACTGTATCAATTCAAAATGACGGCTGCTTATTACCTTTTGTTGGTACTGAACTGGGACTGCGAGCGCCAATAGCTCCCCACAGTTTCTGTGCTCGCTGCAACATGTTAGATGGTACCGCATGCTGAAGTGCTTCGGTGGTATGCAAACCTTTTTGCACAGTTTGCACAAAACCACGCTTTTATCAAGGCTTCCGGCCAGGTAGTCTTTGAAATGAAATTTGCCTCCCGATCGGGGTCCTAGCATCGTTTCTTCTGATTCTTCCATTTTGCAGTTTTGTAATCGTGACCAGAAACGTGGCCGATTAAAAGTTCTCCTTTTGCTTTGGAATGCAAAGTGTGATTAAATGCGATTTTTTTAACATGTTTTTTTTTTTTTCAAATTCACTAATCGCGAATAATGTTAAATTTCCACCCCTAATATATATATACATATATATTATACATACATATATAAAATAGGACGATCCTAGTTATATTTAGAGAGGATGATCCAGTATGACAGTCTCTATTGAAAAACCAATATGAACATGTGTGTGCTCTACTGCATTTTCTGCCTCTTATGAAAGCAACCCAGCTGAGCAGATGAAAGAAGATTATGCTACATTATGGAAACAAAGTTTTTGAACCCAAAGCAATAGAGAAATATGAGAAGGTATGAATGGCTTTATTATTATTATTTTAATATGATTCATAATTTTAGCAGTTTAATGTATGTAATGATTCTGAGTGCAGTAGAGTACTCAACACTAGATGTCACTTGAACTCTACTAACTTCCTGTTCAGACAGACGTTATAGAAGTATTAGCAACCTTTTTATGCATTGGACATGCTCTGTATCAGTAGTTCTCAAACCTTTTCAGTCATTTCCCACTTCAAATCAGGGGGAATTTTCGAGCCCCACCTCTCCCATATTGACCCAACAAAATGATAATGAAATACACTTTAATTTTTTCAGTTTTCATTTTTATAATTTAATATTAAATACATCAGCAGCACATCAATGTGTTCATGAACACAGAATATAAAATAAAAACCAATAGACTAATAACAAACTGTAAAAGGATTCAATCC
Source organism: Distichodus sexfasciatus (assembly GCA_032718565.1). NCBI lineage: Eukaryota > Metazoa > Chordata > Actinopteri > Characiformes > Distichodontidae > Distichodus > Distichodus sexfasciatus. Next base: position 637,961 of record JAVGVS010000239.1, on the reverse strand, counting down.
AAAAATACAGACAATATTAATGCAACTGTAGGCCATTTTAGTTTTCACTCTTTGCAATCTTATGCAACAAGGTTGGTTAAATTTTGTCTGCTATCTAATGTTATTTTAACATGTCTATAAGCTGTCTATGATTCCTTGTGATGGGTGTTTTATCGGTATCTTTTATTGTCAATACAGAGCATTAATAAAGACCAACAAGCTTAGGCTTGTTACTAAAAATTAATTAGCGTTAGCCACGCCTCCCAAAAAAGTAATTGATCATTATAAAAGTACTAGTAACAGAAAAAGTAGTTGTTGCCTTTACATTTAATACCACAAAGAATTTGGATCCTGTCAGTTTCAGCAATAAAACATAATATTGTTTTGTAAAGATGAAAGGTGTTAAACCTTAATATGTTGAGCATTTTAGATTCTTCAAAGGAGCCACCTTTTTGCTTTGATGACAGCTTATACACTCTGGCATTCTTTTCAGTACATCTTAAGGTATTGACTTGTAATGGTTTTTAATTGACCAGTGTGCCTTGTCAAGAATTAATTGGTGGAATTTCTTGCCTGTGGAATTTCTTAATGTGTTTGATAACAGCTGTTGTGCAGAGGTGTGTTAGGCAATAATAAGACTAGTCCTATTTGGACTATTGTCTTTACTTCACTATGGCAAAACCACTACTAAGTAAAGAGCAGTAACAGTCCATCATTACTCTAAGACATGAAGGTCAAAACTGAAAGAATGTTGAATACAGTGTTGCTGTTGGACCTCCTCGCAGAAATTCTTTATATTTCTGCACTAATAATATGACTCTTAAACATCATCTGATTTTCACAAAAGTCTGGAAAGTAGATAAAGAGAAATCAATTTAACAGTCGAGACACAGATATTATACTTGATTATTGAGGAAATGAAGCAATATTGGCGCTATCTGGTGATGGCAAAGTATGTGAACTGATTGATTGAAGTAGAGAAATTAGTGGTGCTATTAGAGTCAGGTGAGGAGGCCTCAGAAAAAGAGTTGTTACGTGCTCATCAGGCCGAAAAGGTTGGCTTAATCCATCTCTAAGGACTTCACCAATCCACGGGTCAGAGACAGACTGTGTACAAATGAAAGAAATCTTCAAGCAGCAGTCGCGGAAAAACGCTTATGATGAAACTATTAGCTGTCATGAGGTGACTGCAGAGGATGTATCTGGCGAGGAGTTACCAGCCTCAGAAACCGCACATTAACAGCACCTCAGATTAGAGTCCACATAAATTCTTCACAAAGTTTAAGTAACAGACACATCTCAACATCAGTGGTTCAGAGAAGACTGCGTGAATCTGACCTTTGTGGTTGAATTGCTTTGAAGAAGTCACTACTAAGTACCTTTCTGATGTATTGTTGAATAATGCTGGATATTGTTTTTTGTTTGTTTGTTTTTTTTTTTAGCTGTGTCTTTAATCGAACTTTCAAAAATAAATAAAAAAAAGAAAGAAAAAGAAGCCAATGCCGATGAAGAACAATAAGAAAGAGAATTGCTTGGGGCTAAGAACTACATGAATGGACATTAGGACCTGTGGAAACCTGTACTTTGGTCCAAATTTGAGTTTTAAATCTACTCGCCATGTCTTTGTGAGATGCAGAAAAGCTAAGCAGATCGATCCTAAATGTGTGCTTTACCATGACATGTGAAGCATGGAGGAGGAAGTGTGATGGTGTGGGGGTGTTTTGGTGCTGACACTTGGTAATTTATTCAAAATTCACAATACTTAACCAGCATGATCACTAAAAGCATTCCCTCTGCAGCAACATGCCATTCCATCTGGTCTTCACTTAGCGACCATCATTTGCTTCAACAGGACAACACCCCAAACACACAGGCTGGTGTAAGGGCTATGGCGACCTCGGCAGCGAAAGTGATGGTGTGGCGCCAGATGACCTGGCCTCCATAATCACCTCGACTTAAACCCAACTGAGATGATGGGATGAGTTGGACCCAGAGTGAAGGCACGATCCAGATCAAGTGCTCAGCATCTCTGGGAACTTCTTTAAGATTGTTGGAAAAAACATTCCAGAGCAGTACCTCATGAATCTTATTGAAAGAATGCCAAGAATGTGCAAAGCTGTGATCGAATTGAAAGTTGGCTACTTTGAGGAATCTAATCTAGTTTTGGTTTGTTTAACACTTTTTTGTTGACTGCATAATTACATGTGTTCCTTCATCATTTTGATTATTTCAATATTAATCTACAATGTAGAAAGCTAATGAAAACAAAGAAAACAAATTAGAAAATTAGAATGTCTAAACTTTGACTTTTGAAAAATTAGTTTTTTCTTATATGAAAGAAAAGGTCTTAAATTCAAATGTAGTTAAATGTATATTTAAGTTGAATCCCATCAAAGTGCTTAAAACTTTTCAAGACCAACGCACAAGTTTATGTTGTTTTTTATTAGTTAGGGGTCCAAAGCACAAAGTTTTCATTTGGGTTATTTATCATTATTATTATTATTATTATATTTATAAATCGAATATTTTCGTAGTTAGAGCATAGAAAACCTGTTTACGACCTTCTAAATACGGGTTTTAACATTATTAGAGCCTTCTAGACATGAAATAACACCCTTTAGTCACCATTACACTCGTATTACCCAATATATTAGACAAGAGCAAAGATGCTTCCAATGCGTAGCGATGTAGAAGCGTGTATGAGAGAAACGAACTTGCGTGAGGCTGAGCTAAGGAGTGGTCGAGCGGCTGCACCTGGCGTTGAAGGATTTACGGGAGTGCTCGAATACATAGGCCTACAGTCCATACGTACAGTAATTTTAATTTTAATTGTAATACAGGGGTGTATAATTGACTCAGACAACCGAGCACGCGCTGTATCATTTTCACTGTCTCGATCAACTTTTTAATGAATATATTTGAAAAAAACGCAATAGAGTGAAGCCGCGAAAGTTGAAGCACGAAGTGGCGAGGGACGACTACATATCCTCAGTTCCACCTGCCAAAATTTCCCACCATTTTGAAAAACTCAACTTCAGACTAACACCGCTCGTCCGATTGTCGCAAAACATGGCATACCTCATCTAGGCTCTGTCTAGGCAAAAAGTTGTGTACAGACTTTTGATGGGACAAAGCGTTACGAAGTTATGCGTCAGTTTATATTCTACATGTGGCTCATAATTACTGTAAAGCCTACATCTTCTCAGAAAACATCCAAACAAAACCAAACGTGGTAGACTTCTTGTACACTGTGAGCTTTGGACACCTGCCAAAGCTGGTGCAATCTGATCAGTAGAAGGCGCTTAACTGGTACACGTTAGTATGTCAAGAACGCTCAAGATAAAAATCTGAAATTTTGTAGATTTCATCTATCCCTTAAATATGACTATGATTGCTTAAAGGGGGCGTGGCCTTTTATAATGAATATACATTACCATACGTTTTATGTAGTACACCCTACACTGTGTAAGTTTGCTAGAAACCCTTTGGACTGCTGATGTGGGATGGTCCTCTGGTCACGCACATCAAAAGATGACATGTGACTCTGCACGGCGAAACCAGTTGCTTGTTGCAACGGAGGTTTCCGAGAAAAACAACCGTTTCTGTTGCGTGGGGTAAAATTTTGGATTTTTTAGTTTTTAGTGTTTTGAAACAGTGGAAGGTCTATACTGTACTGTTGTGAATAAATTTGGCTGAAAAACTTACCCTTTCCATCCTAAAAACGTGACTTTCTTGAGGTGAGGAATTCAATTCCAGCAGAATGTTAAAAGTTTCTGTTTTGACCGCTCTACTTCAATATTTACAGTAAATCCACTGGTTGACTAGCGTGAAGATGTTTCTCCGGAATCCATCTTCATCTCCCGAGTTCAGTTAACCTAACACAGGTAGGTTATCCGTGTGGCTGTGAATACAGCGTAGGCTACCGTAAATACAAACGTAGCCGCGACCGTAAAAAGCGTCTGTGAGTGCTACGGCGATAGTCAACTTCAAAGGCAGATTTCTCCGTTTCTCACTTAGCATGACAGGAGAAACCCGACTCCTTTGAATGTTGATATCTCAGTCATATGTCGTCCGATTCATTCGATATAGGTATCGTTTTGAAGGATGATTTATGCCCTTTCATGAAAACATAACTCAATTTTGAAAATTTGCGACAAGTGACTGGTTTTGCCGTGGAGGGTCACATATGCGCGCACACAGGTGAGCGCTCTCCCACCAGCGGACACAGAGCGCACGTTGGAAAATTTGTCGCGTCAACAACCTGAAAAGCGGACACTGAAGATCTAATTATTTTGTGAGGTAGCACACATTAAAATGTCTATGGAATATGGCTGGTTAGCTTGACAAAACGTTCACCCATCCAAAGCAAAGCAATACGTACAGAAAGTGGCACCCGGCTAAAGTTGCAAGTTTTCTGCCTTCCCTTGACCCGACAATGATTGCAGCGGATGCTTATTTAAATTAAGGTCTGGATGCACTTAGAAAAGATAGAAAAGAAGTTTGTAAACAGAATAACACCAAATCACCAGGTGTTTTTGCACAGAAAGTAATTTTAAAGACATTAGAAAAAGGTTTACGAAGTTCCAGTATTTTTCAACGAAAAATGGAAACATAGTGTCAATAAAATCATGAATTTCACTATTTATCACCATTGAAATTAAATTTCAATCATACTCTCAGTACATAATCTATCATTTTCTGCAATTAACTCATATTGCGCATTTTTGACATTTTTCTTGCTATGGCTACTTTGACGCTTTAGCCAGGTTTTCACAGGCACGGTCACACATGGAACAACAGTCCTGGGGAGGCGGCCGCGCCAGTGCTTGGAGCCCGTTGATACCTAGTTGATGTCTAGTGTTTTTAGTAACTCAGAATCCCTTTAATTTACAGAAACTACACACATACCGTCAGAATCACAAGATTTTTAACTTAATGGATATTACTTGTGAGTTATTCCACAAAAACAGAAGTAATTGCATAAAAAAGCACTTGCGACCCTCATGTGGAACACCATCACTCACTAAAACATTCCAGTTCAATCAAAGCTTCCCTTTTATTACAAACAAAATATTTGAAAAATGCTCGCACATTTCTACTCACAATACAACCTTTTACTTGACATTTTCATTGTTTATTACAGATGCGCGTCCATTGCATTATTGTGACATGACGTGCAGGGGATTGTGAGAAATGTAATTATCTGCCAGAAGGGCCAAAATATGAAGAAAATAAATATATTGAATTAACTTTAGCTTCAGTCTTGTTTAATAGCATTTGCTAAATGCCTGTGGTAAAATTTAGATGTAAAATACTGTATCTCTTTGAATGCTAAGGATTACTAAAGACATCAACAAAAAACTTTAAATGCGATTTTCTCGGGTTTTTATCAGAAGGAAAAAGACTGGGGGAGGGGGGCATAATATACTGTACTATACTGTCTTTAAAAAAGTTATATACCAATTATTAAATAAAACAGGTAATGTTAAAAACTGTCAAAAATGTTGAACATATTTCACTCACTAATGCATGTTCCGCTTGTGTTTCACACGGACATTTATTAGTGACGCACAACATTTTTAGTTCCACGATCAAGGCAAGACCTGATCACTCTGTATGTGAAAGTATTTGTGAGATATTCCATGCATGAAAACAGAAGTAAATGCGCAAAAATGCACAAGTGACTTTTTTGCAGTGTAAACACACGCTGTTTGTGAGCGAGTGAGTGCCGTTACTTGCTAAAATTCTACTGTTAAGTCAAATCTCCCCCTTTATCATATACATACTCATATTTGAGCTGATAACTAACCACAACAACCAGCATTCTGCTCACAATTGATGAGATTTTTAGCATTTATTCCGGAAAGTCCAGCCGTCGCTTTATTGTGACACGGCTCTGTGTGGTGCGCAGGAAATTGTGGGAAATATAGTTCTCCCAGAAAGGCCAAAAGCAGCTCATTTTATAGGTCATAATGAGTCCACATTGGTTCAAAATTACCCCAAAAGTAGTTTTGAGTCAGTTTAAACTCCTGTTGGCGAATATTTTTAATAAAAAATGAAATATTTAGTGGGGTGTCCTAACTTTTTCACATTACTGTATATAAACACCATGTGCACAATTATTATGCAAATGGATTTTTTGACCCATTTCTCTGACCTGGTACTTCTGGACACCAGGTAGGTTGCCGTCCTAGAATATGGTGGCACTGGAGGAGAATGAGTTCTGGTAGCATCATGTAACGTTTTGCAGTTAATTTGCATCTTCGTCACCTGTGTTTTATGACCCTGTTGACTTTTTGTATCAAATTGTTTGATTGTTGGGAGATCTCACGCTTAACAGCTTACCTATTTGAAGAGTTTTGCATTCCTCTGAATGACATTTTGTGAGTTTCCACTGTCAGTTAAATCTCTTTTTGCTCATTTTACCTAAGGTAAAGAAGCTGCCTAATAATTATGCACACCTTGATTCAGGTTGTTGCTCACTTTAAGCAACACCCTCCTTAATTACACAAATAAATATCACCTGAGATCATGCTTAAATCCAATAAGCATTCAAGATTATTATATAGCTTTGAGTTGGGAAAAATGCCCAGAAATAGTGATATCAAAAAACTCACTTGCAAAGTAATTGTGCTCACAGTGCATGTGCTATCAGTGCTAAAAATAATGTCTTATTTATATTTGCAATTTACAGTATAGCACAGATAGAAAGTGTTGTGGTAAAATTCCACATTTCATGAGGATTCCTTATTTACACCGAGGACCTGTGTAGGTGTGTAATGGTGTCCGTTCTTTTAAAGAGTGACTGCTGAGATGTGTCTTCCTCATCAACAACGATCACAGTCACTGTGCCACTGTGCCAAAAAATCAAGGGTGTGAAACTCAACCTTGTTGATCACCAAAAAAGAAGGTATGAACTGGTCATTATTCAGTGTTTCATGTTTAATAAATGATGCTCCTCTTTCTGCTCTCCTGTCTACTCTATATCTGTAAATTCAGATGCTTCAGGAAATGCAGCTTAAGTACAAGGAGAAAGAGGACCGGTACAAGAATCTCGCCTCACTGGATGCAATGCAGGAAAAGCTGGACAAGTTAAAGAATCAAATGGCCTGGGCACTGGTGAGGAAATCAGAAAAAGCTTTTCATTTAATAGAGATTTTTTAATATATTTTTAAGCACACATTTTTTAAATATGTATTTTCACATATGTTCACTGATCAGTATCTCTAATTTTATTTGTTTATACAGTTCATGAAAGAGTTAATCTTGTCTGTCATGTCTGTCTTGACAACTTGTACAGTTAGATCTGTAAGAAATCTATATTTCTGTCACAGTACATTTAAAATTGATATTTAACATTGGTAAGATGTTTAATTCAGTCTCTCCTCCTTATTGCTACTGAATAAATAGAATATAATATTAAACAAAATTGCATTCCTGCTACCATAACTTAGGGTTTTTAGAATTTGAGTATGTAAAAGAGCAGAATTGTAGGATACCAACACAGGAATTTAAAAACATGCAAATCAGTTCAATTCATTTAATATTTTATAGGGCTTTTAAACAAACCTTCTCACAAAGCAGTTTTGCATATTACTGGCCCCAAGCCCCTGATGAGAAACCTGGGGCAACAGTGAAAGGAAAAACACTTTTCTGTAATAAATAGCAAGAAATCTTGACTCAGAAGGTAACTCCATCCCCAGCTCCAATTTGGAAGAAAGAAATAAGAGTGTATTAGAGTAAAAGACACACACAGTAGTCAGTAGGGGTCTGTTATGGGCCTAGCTACAGCAGCCTAACTAAAAGGGAGCACAGAAAAGTAAAACAGGCCGAGAGCTGTTTTCCTCCATTTACAACAATCCTGAGGGATTGTGTGAATGACGACAGCATGAACTCATTCTTTCACATCCACTTAACCATGACCAAAAGTCTCCAGATCTCACCTTTTCCTAAAAAGTATTATAATCCAAAAGGACTGAATAAATCGTGTTAGCGCCGTTTTTGTGCTGTAACTGAACTCTCCCCATTCCTGTTAGCCTGATAGTAACGCCAGCTAGTCAGCTAGCCAACTGAGAAAAGTGAAAGTAAAATATCCAGAGGATGTCAAGCTCAGAAAGCCATTGAGTTTTATGCCAAACGATCCTATACATCAAATAATTCTTTTTACAAGTGGTTGTGAATTTAAGAGTTTAGAAGTTGTCACAGTTTGTGTGGAGATTCATGATTGAAACGTGGATCAGAAAATAAATAGACTAAAAGGCGAGATTTAGTTCAATTCAGATTCATTTGTATAGCGCTCTTAAGAACAGTCATTGTCACAAAGCACTTTACCTAAAGAGATAAAGGGAAAGCTGGCACAGTTAACCACAGAAAGGAATAAAACTGAATCAAGATGAATGCAATGTTGGTATCGTAGAAGAAGAAGTTGGAAGATGTTTTGGAGAGTATAAATGTCTTAATAAGCAATTGTGTGAGCTGTGGAGTGAAGATGATCAAAAAGGGGACCAGAAAACATTTTAAAAGCAGATATGCAGAATTAAAGGCATTCATACAAGAAACCAATGAATGGATTGCCAATATTAACAGAGGCTCTCAAGATGAGGAAGATGATGTTAGACCTCATGATAGTGTCTCTGAAGTAAGCCCTGTTGCAAGTTGCGCATCTCAGCTATGTAGCACTAGCTCAGCACGGTTGAAACTTAAAGTAGAACGTGAAGCAGTGTTAGCAGGAGTGGCAACTATGAAAATGAAAGATGAAAGGAGAAGTTCGCTTGAGAGCAAAAAAGGAGCAGTTGCAGATTGAAACTAAGCTTGCTGCGTCAAATGCCAAATTAAAGATTTATAAAGAGTTTGAAGATGCTCATGAGTCTATGGATGATTTCTTTGACCCAGTCCCAAGGTCTAAAGCTGGGTCTAAGTATTTGGCTTGTTCTAAGTGTGCCAGTGATGATTATGAGCGTTGAGGAGCTGGTAAGCCTTTGTCTGTTATCAATGCAAAGCCAGCTGCACCATTTGTTTCTCCAGTCAGAAGAATATTTACAACAAGGCTTGTGACGGATAATGATCAGCATGATTCTACCAATGACCTGTATCAAGTATTGCAGCGTCATAACGAGGTCACTGAGATGCTTATCCAACAACAAAGTCTGTCTCAACTGTCACACAGAGAGGTTCCAGTTTCTTACAGAGCCTTCGAGCACACCATCGACAGCAAAACTGATGGCCAGCAAGATCAGCTGAATTACATTTGAATTACGGTTGACAGTTCACGAGTGGGGAACCACTTGATCTCATTCGTAGCTGTGGGCACACAAAGCCAGGCAACGCTTATAGAGAAGCCAGAGCATTGCCTGATCATCTTTATGGAGATGAACTGACAACTGCCAATGCCTATATCAAGAAGGCAATGGAATGACCTCAGATAAAGCCAGAAGACAGAAAAGGATCGAATGCCTTTGCTTAGCTCCTGACCGGATGGTAACACAGTGAATGTAGACTGCATAGATGAGATGAACAATCCTACCAACATGAAGTGCATCTTATCCAAACTCCCATTCAAGCTGAAAGAGAAATCACAGCAACTTTCTGCACTGAAGACTTGGCGAAAAAGTTGAACATCCAAGGCAAAAAGTTCCTCCTTCACACCATGACACAAGAGCAGAAATTGAGCATTTATGCTCTAACTGTAACAACCGGCAGGTGAACCCAAAAGCAGAGTCGACAGAACCAGGTCGCAGGCACAGGGGTAGATTGACAGAGTTTATTCAGGCAGATGTCAGAAACAAAAAACACAGTCCACGGAGCAAACAAATCCAAATCGCCAGAAGCAGAGGGGTAATCCAGAAACCGAAAGCAAGGGTCAAAACCAAGGCAGGCAAACACAAAGAACGCATGGTATGTCGCACTAGGCATAACAATAATTTCGCAGGGAATGGGTGTAAACGAAGGTTCTTAAATGCAGGTGACGTGGATGTGATTGGTTAAAATTCTGGTGACGCTGATCTGGTAGTCTGGGGTAATTGTGAAGGTCTGGAACTGGAGTCCTGTTCAGATGGCCTTTCTGATGAGGTGGACTCCTCCCTCGGTCTGGGCTGGGATCTTACACTAACAGATCTGGAGGTGTGTGGTTGAGATGGACAAGACATCAAGCTGCCAGACATACCTGCAAAGAAAGCCAATATACCACACAGAAAAGATTTGGAGAAGTGGTCTTACCTAAATTGAGTCCACCTCCCAAAACTAGAGTCAGATATTGGTCTCCTCATTGGTGCCAATGCATACAAGGCTATGGAGCTGTGGGAGATAATTAACAACCGAAATAACGGACCATATGCCGTAAAGACTGCTCTGGGATAGGTACTCAATGGGCCAATCAGCAGATGGAAAGAATTAATCTGGTGATCTCTGCATATTGATGATTTGTTGATGAGGCACTATGATGCTAATTTTCCAGAACCCCAGTGTGAGGACAAGCAAGAGCCATCACAACATGCCAAGCAGTTCATGCATGCTGTAACATCAACACAGCTTACAAATGGTCATTATTGCATTAATCTGCCTCTGAAGGATGACAAGGTGAAGATGCCAGGTGACTGTGGTATAGCTGAGCAAAGGCTTAACTCCTTGACGAGAAAGTTCAGTAGAAATTCAGACTTCTTTTAAGAGTATAAATGATTGATGGACAACATTCTTCAGAAGGGCTATGTCAGAAGGGCTATGCCGTCTCTCTATGTATCTGTACAGTATATAGCAGAGATGACAAAGTTTACTTTGACTTTGACAAGGTTCCTGAAGAGCAATTGAGTTGCACTAATGGTAGAGTATGGGTTATCCCGCCCACGGGGTGTACCATCCGAAACAGAGAAAGCTGAGGGTCGTGTTTGACTGTGCGGCTACTTACCAGGGAGTGTTGCTGAACAACACAAGCTTCAAGGGCCTGACCTCACAAACACCCTTCTCGGAGTGGCCTGTTGCCCTGATGGCAGATGTTGAATTCATGTTCTACCAGGTGCGGGTTGCAGATGAAGACACAGATCTGCTGCACTTTCTTTCATGGTCAGGTGGTGATCTGAAAGGGAAGGTAGTAGAATACCGGATGTGTATGCATCTGGATCCATGTCATCCCCCAGTTGTGCTTTGTATGCACTAAGAAGAACAGCACTAGATGAAGCTGCAGCAACTTCACCAGAAGCTGCTCAGACGGTCCTCAAAATCTTCACCTTGGACAACCTCACCTGGACCACCAACACCACCTCCATCACAAAAAAGGCTCAACAGCGTCTCCACTTCCTGAGACACCTGAAACAAAGCAACCTCCCTCCACCCATCCTCACGTTGTTCTACAGGGGCGCCCTAGTGAGCATCCTGACCAGCTGCATCTTGGTGTGGTTTGGTAGTAGCGCAACAAATTGCTAAAGCAGCTGGGAGCGTCATCAGAGCGTGTCTCTCCAGTGCTGCAGGAGATCTTCCACATGCGCTGCATTAGAAAGACCTCCTGCATTGTGCTTGACCCCTCACATCCCTCACACGGACTCTTACACTCCTCCCATCCAGCAGATACTATCGCAGCTTCGAGGCCCGATCCGCCAGACTGTGCGATAGCTTTTTCCCACAACTCTTGAACACACTGCGTGTCCTTCCACTCCCCACACACACACACGGACTGTGAACTGAACATGGACAGTGTCTTTCTTGTTGCACTGAAACTGTCTCAGGAATACTCCTTATGTTTACAGACTGTACAATATTGTCACTCTAAACTGCTGCTGAACTGCCGTTTAATGCCAGATGATTGGAATTGTATTTCTCTTTTCCGGACTGCTGCTACAATATTTGCACAATGTTTGAACTGCTGCGACAATGTTTACTGCATGAAACCTAATTGTCTGTAACGCATGTGACTTAATTGTCTTTCTTTCTGCTTCTAGTTTAAAGTGTATAATTTATATTCTATTTATATACTGCTTATTCTATATGCCTTTTTTGTTCTTTGTACTGTTGTCTTGTCTCTTTGTATACTTGTACAGTATATAGCAGAGATGACAAACTTGACTTTGACTTTTATTTTACTGCCTTCATTGTATAAAAGTGTCTGTTACTTATTTTACTCACTGTTAATATTTTACTTAATGTCACATTTTACTGGGTGTTGCACCTTTTACGTGGTTATTTTTTTTTCTCATTTTACTTATCTACCTTTTATTTTATGTACTACCTTTTTATTTATGTCATTTTTCATTATTGTACAATTGCCCATTAGGACCCGAGTACCTCGTTTCACTCCTTTTTATGCCTTGAAATGACAAACAAGCATTTTATCCTTAAAACGCAGCACAACATCGACGGTGGTTGAGGACAGTCCAGTTCAAGTATAAGAAACAGTCACTCAGGACCTTTTATTATATAAAAGTAATTTTACAAGAAGGTTTATCAGAAAGGAGTACCTGAAACCAAACATGTTGATTTAAAAATTTAATATGTATTAATATATTAATAAACAATTATTTCATGTTTATATGTTATTTGATTGTGTGTGCATTCATGTACTAACAAACATATTTATCCTGTGTGTATAATGTAGGTCAATGAAATGGAGCTAGAGTTTAATGACATGAGACAACGGATTGCAGAGGAAGAAAAATCTACCATTAAATATGAGCAGAAGGTGGAAGAGTGGAGGGTAATTTTGGCTAGTACATTTAAAAGTTTAAAATCAACATAAAACTTGTAAGATATAAAATATAACACATTTGTTGTCTGTGCAGGAGAAAGTAGAAGAAGCTGAGCAGCAGTATAAGCAGTTTCATGATCAATTGGAGTGTGTTACTCAGCAAGTGCAAAAGCTGCAGCCTGAGTGTGGTCGCCTTAAGACCCAAGCACAAGAGCGCAACAAGGCCTTCAAGACAGCAGAGGTACATGCAGCATCATAGTTTATTTTGTGGTAACAGGCTTGGTATCTACATGCACCAGATGTATGAAATTAGCATTAAACTATTTGATAAGATTGCAGGAAAAAGCCTCTTTAAAAACTGCTTTAAAATTACTTTAAAAAATGTTTTGTCGTGTAACATATATAGTAGGGATGCACCGAAAATTCGGCCACCGACATTTTTGTCCAAAAACGGCCAAAAATGCATTTTTGGTTTTCGTCCGAAAGACTGTTAAACACTGCCGAAGCAGGATGCTGTGATGTGATCAATCCAAGAAAAAATATAATTAAAAAAGCAAGAAGCGGCTTTTAATTATGTACGGACACTCTCAGCCTGCTTCTGCCTTTACATGATTAAAGCCAAACCGAAGCGAACCATCATCTCACTCTCCCGCTACCTGCAAACTGTTGCAGAAAGGTGTCTTAAAAGCAGGCAGAGTTTTTGTGTCGCTACGACAGATTTCTGTCCATTGGACTCTAGCTGTGATGTTATCAGCAGGCAAGGTATAGGAATTTTTGATAGCCCGTTTTGATAGCTTTCTTATTAGAATGTTCGTTATGCAGCTCGCTGGTCAACTGTATAGCCCCCACACACGCGCAAGTGAGTTTGAGCGCCCGTGGCTCTTTTGTGAAACAACGCAAGTTCAGTCTGATCATCCCCTTTGTTACAGACAAAACTGTTAATTTAGCTAAAAAAACAAAACAAAAAACAACCATCATTCTACTCATAATACAGCCATTTATAGATAATTTCTAGTTATTATTTCAGGCGCTCAGTAATCACGTAATTGTGACGTGAGCCCCAGTAATCACGTAATTGTGACGTGAGCCCCAGTAATCACGTAATTGTGACGTGATCACACCAGGGAATTTGGGAAAATGTAGTTATTTCCCTGAAAGCCCAAAATAAGTCCAAATTGGCTCAAAGTTACAAAGACTTTAGTGTTTTCTCATTTTAAATTGATCAGAAAATATTTTTCCATTCTATAATGTTAGAGAGTGACCCACAGGAAAAGATAAATACAGAAAAAAATCATTTTTTATTATCAAATAATTTATTCTGTATTCAGATGCATACCAAATTAATAAAGAACTATTTCCACCTGCACTAAGTTCTTCTCTGTATAATAGTAGTAGAATGTCTCTGTATAATAAAAACTATATCTACAGTTCCAGCACTTTTATACTATATAAAGCTAAAACTAATAATAATATAAAATAATTTATTAATAACTGTTCACATTTGTTGTAAAATGTTGAAATGCACTTGACTTTAATGCACTTTGTGTTTTATGAGAGAAGATATTTAATTTTACAATCTTTCAGCAGCCAGCTATAGGTCTGTAGGCTATTCAGGAGTGGGGCCAAGTAAAACATTTTATTTTATTTTATATTGTGCATTGTTCAATGTCAGCATTCAGTGCTAAATAAATATTTTCATAGTATTGTAATTGATTTATTCTTTGAAGCATACCTTGACTTTAGTGAGTATACACAGTCGCAGCCATAACAGCAATGGTACAAAACATTGGCATAATAATTTGTTTTGGTTTTCGGCCAGGTTTTTCGTCATTTTCGGTTTCGGACAAAAAATTCATTTCGTTGCAGCCCGTATATAAAGATTATTAGTAGTAGTAGTAGTAGTAGTAGTAGTATTCATTCGTTCATTCATTGGGCAGGCACCAACTGCATGGGATACATTTGAAATTCTTTTGCCCCTGATTCCGAGGAAGCTTCCGAATCTAATGGATATGGGCAGGTCCATTTCAGCCTGCCAAATTGTCCCGAGTAAAATGAACTCCTTTGACACTGTTTTTCCAATTCTCGCAAAACTTATACTTCATCTAGGCTCTGTCTGGGCAAAACGTTGTGTACAGAATTTTGATAGTTATTAAGTTATGCATTAATTTATATTCTATGCATGACCCCTATTTACTCTAACGCTTATATCTTCTCAGAAAAATATCCAAACAAAACCAAAGCTTGTGTAGACTTCATGTACACGAGCTTTGGACATCAGCCAAAGGAGGGTGCAATCTGATCAGCAGGAGGCGCTATAACTTAAACATGTTAGTATCTCACGAACCGCTCAAGATAAAAATAATCAAACTTCATCTATCTGCATTCCTGAGTCAATTCCTTAAATGTGGCTATGATTGCTTAAAGATCATGTCAAACAGAATGCAAACGGACCTGGTATATCTGCCAAATAATATAATATATTAAAGACCAGTGAGGTGAAAGCCATCCTTGGTTTGGTAACATGTGAAATGTGTCAGAAAAGTGAGTCTGAAGTCAGTTTTACAATGTTGTGGAGTTTCATGGTAGGTTTTTCAGGGTGGGACTAAAACACAGTCAGCTGACATAGAACGGTTATGTTAAGCATAGCCCTGACAAGATCTACTGCTCCAGCCCTCCCCACCTGCATAGGTGTCAGTAGCCTACCTTCTAGTCTGGGCATGTTCCCTGATGTCTGTCATATGCTAAGTTCCTAATATCTCCATTCACTCACCGCCGGCGGCTGTAAGTTTGCCTATTTTATGTTGTGCCAAAATGAGTCCAAATTGGATCGAAATTACTAAAAACATGTATTTTTAAAAATAGTTTTGAGCCAATTTGGACTCATTTTGGCCTATCAAATGAGCTGCTTTTGGCCTTTCAGGGCAAGAACTACATTTCCCGCAATCCCCCGCAGGCTTCCTTTGCGCCATGTCACAATATTGCGAAGGACGGGCATTATTACAAAATGCACTACAAAATATCAATAAATGGCTGTATTGTGAGTAGAAAGCTGGTTGTTGTGGTTAGTTATCAGCTAAAATATGAGTTAAGTCTGTAATAAAGGGGGGGATTTTACTGACTTCTTTTCTACGTTGTAGATTAATATTGAAACACATGAAATTATGCGATAAACAAAAAGTGTTAAACCAGAATATGTTTTATATTTTTCAAAGTAGTTACCTTTCACTTCGATGACAGCTTGGTATTTTTTCAGTAAGATTCATGAGGTATTGACTTTGACTATTGAATGGTTTTCCAACAGTCTTGAAGGAGTTCCAAGAGATGCTGAGCACTTGTTGGATGTTTGCATTCACTCTGCAGTCCAACTCATCCCAAACCATCTCAGTTGGGTTTAGGTCGAGTGATTGTGGAGGCCAGGTCATCTGACGCAGCACACCATCACTTTCCTTCTTGGTCATATAGCCCTTACATAGCCTGGAGTTTGGGATCATTGTCCTGTTGAAAACCAAATGATGGTCCCACTAAGTGAAGACCAGATGGGATGGCATGTTGCTGCAGAATGCTGTGGTAGTCATGCTGGTTAAGTGTGCCTTGAATTTTGCATAAATCACCAACAGTGTCATCAGTAAAACACCTCCACACCATACTTCATGGTGGGAACCACACATGTAGGAACCATCTGCTCACCCTTTCTGCGTCTCACAAAGGCATGGCGGATTTATTTAAAACTCAAATTTGGACTCATCAGACCAAAGTATAGGTTTCCATATAGGTGCATTCCTTGTGTTTCTTGGCCCAGCAATTTTTTGTATTTTTCTTCATCAGTAGTGGCTTTTTGCAGCAATTCAACCACAAAGGTCTGATTTACGCAGTCTTCTCTGACCCGTTGATGTTGAGATGTGTCTGCTACTTGAAAATTGTGAAGAATTTATGTGGGCTCTAATCTGAGCTGCTGTTAATGTGCGGTTTCTGAGGTTGGTAATTCTATTGATTTTATCCACTCCAGCAAAGGTAACTCTTGGTCTTCCTTTCCTGGGGTGGTCCTCATGAGAGACAGTTTCATCATAGCTTTTGATGGTTTTTGCAGCTGCACTTGAGGATACGTTCAACATTCTTGAAATTTTATGGACTATTCAAATAGGACTATTCACTGTGTACAAACTTTACCTCTGCACAACACATTAAGACTAACAGAACATTAAAACATTTGTTCTTTGTTGTCTTAGGCTGGATGTCATAGACAAAAGACTAATTTAAGAGATTTGGAGAGGGACCATAAGCAGCTCAACAAGCGCATCAGTGAACTAAAACACAGGTATGTATTGTAAGCAAAACTCAAAATTGCATTTTAATTTTTACTCTCTTTGACTTTTGCATACAATTTGCTCCACAGTATCGCCCAGTTAAGTGCGGCAGATCGTCAGGCTCGTGTGGAAAAAATCAGACGGATTCAGGAGGAATTGGATGCTCTGGGTTTCCAGGACTCTACTCTGTCTCAGCAGATTGAACAATATCAGCAGGCCTGTATCAGTGCCAGGGATAATCTCAGAAAGATGAGGTCAGTAAACTCATGCGTGCTTGTAGAAATATTTGCATGAAAAAGAGTTGTCTGCTAACCGGGACTTAGCAGATCCAGTGTTTTTTAAATATTGTTCACTATTATTACCCATGGCAAGACTATAAAACATTGAATTAAGACATTAACATAATTTTATAGTCATACTTTTGATAAATCAATACATTTGTATTTTCAACCCTTAAATTTAGATTAAATCATCCACACTGATGAATGAAACGCTGTTTGTAGAGTTCTCTGATTCTTATTTTTAAAAGTATACATACCCTGTATTCACAGTACTTTATAGAAGCCCGTTTAGCCACAATTACAGTTTAAAACACAAGTGTCAAATTAAATACCTGGTCTAAATCAAGGGCCAGACTAGCTAGATATTTATTCAGAAACTGGATGTATCATCTTTTAAGTTTTGCTTAAACATTTTGCATCTAGATCAAGCTAATCTTTTTGGGTAAATGAACACGAGAGAGAACATTTAAAATAAAAGACACATCAATGGCATTCACTTCTTATGCCTTTCTCTCTTTTCAGTCATTTCCAATGAAAACATTTTTAACAGGCCAACAAAAAAGCCAAAAAATAATATTAATTCAAATTTGACCCTAGTTGATTGCATAAGGCTGCTAATGAGCATCAACAAATGGGAGGGGGAGAGATGGCACATGTAACTGGTACCTCTTATATACACCTACTTTATCACTTAAAATCATTGGTTATATTTCTGACAGACTAGATATTGTCTTGCAGGCGAAATATAAGTATAAATTTACATTTAAAATATTTTACTTACCTTAAGTCTCAACACCAAGGTTGCATGGATTTTTGGGTGTGGAAACAGAGGTCAAGACTATGGACCTGCAGAAACAATGTTTGTTTGTTTCTTATGTGTGTCTGCATGTTTGATCAGTATTATCCAATAACAATATGTACTTGATTGGTTAATTTTACCAATGAGATTCTCTAGGGGTGGGGTTATACCTGTGATGACTGAAGCCTTTTTTTAAACAGTGTTTGTTTTGCAAATTCTGACAATGGTTTAGTGGAAGAATAGTAAAAGAATGTTGTTGAGGGCCATTTGCACTGAAAAAAATTACTTGCAGGATTCACTTAATAAAATCCTCGTAACAATTTGCACTAGTATTTCCAAGTAGATTTTACTGCTGTAAAATCAAGTACTCACATGCCGGTATCAGTTTAAATTTACTTAGTACTGAACATAACATTTATGAAGATAATAAATAAATGTTGCCTAATTATATTTAAGTAGCAAGTTTTATTTATTTAAATTATTTAAGTAAAATCAATTACAAATCAAGTAAAATCAATGTATAGATTTTCATTTATACTACAAAAATATTAAGTAAATCTTAGTTAAAGTTATATCATTTATAAGATTTATTTAAGATTTATAATAAATCTTATTGCTATGATATAAATAAATATTTTTAATTATGTTTTCACTATTGGACACTTTCAGTTATTTAATTGTATTAAGTTAAATTACTCAATATAATTATGAAAATCTTGAAAATTCTGTGCTGATTGATGTTACCAAATGAATGTTTTTTTTTCTTTGCATTGTATCCAGTTTTATATCAGACCACACAACTAAAATGCACAACAATTCAACAGTTTATTTTAAACATTATCAATACTGTTATCACAAGTCAGTATAAAACATTTCATACATACAAACACACTCTTACTCTCTTACATACAGATGTATTAACATTGTATGTATTTCAACACTTAAAAAAAGAACCCAACTCTTATTTTAAACAAATAAAACATCTCTCTGACAAAAGCAAACATTCAGACCACTACTTTTCAACATACAGTTTGTCTCTCTCACACACAGTATTGAAGTATTGAAACCTGTCCTCCCTAGACCTCAGCTGTCCTGTCCAATGGGTAAGGCCACCCTGTAAATGAAAAACTATTTGTGATATTAAAACCACAAAACATTTAACCACAATTGTATGTTACATTATGTGGTTAAGAATAAGGAAACACACTAGCAATATATTATCCTGCAAATCTATGTATAGATTTATACTTACCTAAATGAATCTAACGACAAATTATTGCCCTCAAATACACACCACTGGCTTATTCTGCAGCCTATCCTGGCTTGACACAGTAACGAATCGCTGCTGTTCTGGTTCCTGTTGATAACACCATATACTTATTTTAATAACATTTATTTGAATAAACACTTGAATTATAAAAATGACTGAATTGACTTGCATGAGGGGCTTTCCACTTGGTTGATTGTTCAGCTAAGTGAAATATAATATCAAAAGCAGCAAAATAAAGAAAATATTGAGTAGAAAATTGTACACTGTAAATAGTTGTGCTTTAGGTCGCATTTTAGGTTAGCAAGATGAATTTTACTTTAACATTTCATTTGAACCCATCAATAGTTGTTCTATACCGCTGTAGGAACATGGCGGACTTTGTGTTACAGGTCCCGCTCCTTATGAGGATATGAAAGGCTTAAATTCTAAGCTTAAAAAACCCACACGATTCTTATTTCTAGATTATTGTACAGAACATTTGTATTTGTTGTCTGATAAATCCACTTAAATCCCATACACTGGATATTTAAGCAAAGAATTTTTTCATGACGATATTGAAATTAACCCACTGGTCGGACTTTTGGTGACAGGATGGATTGCCCTGCCATCTGGTACCACATGGTTTTAAAACGTTGACTTTATGTTAGGGCTGGGTTCAAAAAAATCGATTCACCGATCAATATCGATCTCGTTCGAAAAATACGATATGGATTCAAAAATTTGTGGATCGATCTTTTCCTGCGGCTATGCACTACTTCTCGCGACCACGCAAGGAGAGCTATAAAAACGTGAGACCGGCGAAACCGAAACCAAATAGAGCCATGGCTGAAGCTGCCCCGCTCAAATCACCGTCTGGCCTAAAGGCCGATGTTTGGCAACCCTTCGGTTTTAAAACAAGTTATTTTATAACCAAGCAAAACTAGTATTGACGCAAAGAAATCTCTAAATAAATCGATATCAAATCCAATTGAATCGAGAATTGAATCGGATCATGACCTTGTGAATCGAATCGATTCAGGAAATCAGCAACGATACGCAGCCCTACTTTATGTACAGGTTATGTCCGACAGTTATGTCTACTCGCTGCACCGATTGGTTTTAACAAAAGCAGGAACGGCCGCACCGTGTTTAATAGTGGGCGTACATTCCAGACTAGCAACTATAGCACATATTTTAATCACCACGAGCTAAATTACCGGATGACTTTCCGCTACACGTTAACCACTTTTCCACCCCGTTGCTTTTGAAGATTTAATCTCTTTTTGGCAACTTCTGCTATACTTATTCAAACCATCAAAATGCACACGGGCACTTATTATTTTAAAACAAAAAGGTAATAACTTACGTTAAGCAGGGGATAGTCCAGGCGCGCTGCTCCTTCCAACAGATTCGACCGCCAAACTTAAGCCTTGTGCTGAAAACGCGGGTAACATTTGAATCCGTACATGCGCAGTTAGACGTCCAAATTGCGCATGTGCGGATTCAAATACGGTATGCTTTTTTAAAGATTACAATTTACTTAGAATTTGTGTTTATTTGCAGTGACAATAATCTAATTAAACAGTATGTAAAAATATATAGTAAAACTTATTCTTTGCATGCAATTCATTTATTAAGTGAATAAAATGTGTATATATTCAAGATTTTACCTCAGAAATTCTAGTTCTCACTGAATCCTAATTTTACAATGTAGAAATTATAGTTAATTTAATAAATTTTACTATAGCACAGAGTTCTTTTTTTCAGTGTGGTTTCCTGTCTACTTCACCACTGCCACAGTTAGAATTTGTAAAAAAATAAATTGGAAATAATTGTAAAAACACAGTTTGACATCCCTCCCCATCTCTCTACCAATTCATCTCTCTGTATGTCTGTAAAGGCGAGAGGAGCAGGATTTGCAACATTCATTCCAGTCTAAACAACAGGAACTTGCTGCCTTAAAGTCTAGCAGAAATGGTGTAATTCACCGTTTTGGTGAGCAAATGCCTGCATTCCTGGCTGCTATTGAAGACGCTGACCGCCGAGGGAAGTTCAAAAGAAAGCCTGTTGGACCTCTTGGTAAGACTCTTTTCAAATTATTAGCAAGAAAGAAAGAAATGATCAGAGTAAGATCTGATCAGATTGTCCTTTTATTATAAAGATGCTATGATTTTTAGTTTTATTTGTGGGACTGAACATAAAGGAGCAATCTAAGGGTGTTTTCACATATAGTCCTCTTTAAAGGAACCGAACTCAGTCTTCTAGAAGTGGTCCAAAAAGTGGACCAACAGAAAGGGAGCTCAGTTCTTTTTATGTTCAAACTGTGAGTTCATTTAAAAGGGGACTCGGTTCTCTTTCTGGTCCACTTTAGCTCAAATGAGGCCTCAGTCCTTTTTCTTTTCATACTTAGTTGTTATGGAGCTCTCAGACTTTTAGGGTGTTTTCACATATAGTCCTCTTTAAAGGAACCGAACTCGGTCCTCTAGAAGTGGTCCAAAAAGTGGACCGACAGAAAGGGAACTCGGTTCTTTTTATGTTCACACTGTGAGTTCATTTGAAGGGGGACTCGGTTCTCTTTCTGCTCCACTTCAGCTCAGATGGGGCCTCAGTCCTTTTTCTGTTCATACTTAATTCTTATGGAGCTCTCAGACCTTTACTGCTTTGCATTCTGCCTAATTTTTTTTCTTCTTCGAACAAAAACTGTCGAAGCGAACCAGGAGCGCTTTGCGTTCAGAAGGCGCGAGTTAACCGAACCGCGCCGCGGACTTAAAGCAAACCGGACTGAGACCACCTCCCGATGTGGTCTCAGTTCGGTTCGTTTCAGAGGGGTCTGAGTTCGTTTGGTGTGTTCACCTTATACATAAAAAATGCTGACAATCGATCTTAGTTCGCTTTGAGGGCTGAAATGGACCAAGTGTGAAAACACCATTACTGCTTTGCGTTCTTTCATTATGACAAAGAAAAATCAATGTCAGTGTAACTTTTTTGAGTATTTACAACACATTTACTTTATCAGAGTTTTACTATTCAGTCTTAGTGTGGAGCCACGTTGTCTCGTCTCTCTGTATACTTGTACAGTATATAGCAGAGATGACAAAGTTTACTTTGACTTTGACTTGGAAAAATAATTAAACATACATTTGAATTTAAAGTTCCATTAAAGGGGGATCCAAATTCTTTGACATATTGGAACTTTTTTATCTTAAGTAAATTACTTTCTCTGGTAATTGTACTTTTTATAATGCCCCTAACTCACTTACTTTTGGTGAAGCGCTTGTAACTATAACTGATTGCTTTTTTTAATGGATCATGGCGACACTGGTCAGCAGCTCCTGCTTCAATATGATTTGCTAATCTCCAATATCTCTCATTAACCCACAAATGGTAGCACCGTGTTGTAAAGAGGCGGCTTCGAACAAAATCAATGGAATCTGGACAAGAATAGAAAGCGAATAGCGTTAGTCCTGCCCACTGAGTTAGTCCTCCTGAATCATCACCTTATCTGGGTTTAGGGGTTTACTCACTGCACTGACCTTAGCAGCTATGTTGTTGGGGGTGGAAGCCCTTGGTAGTGTCTCCGAATGTAAACTTGGGGCTAGGTGAGGGACCAGACGATGAGCAATTTAGACCCCAATGAGTAACAATTCAATTCAATTCAAATTTATTTATATATCGCTCTTAATGACAGTCATTGTCATAAAGCACTTTACATATAACCGGCCTAAACCCCCCAACAAGCAAGCCTGAGGCCGACAGTAGCAGAAACGCCCTCTAGTAGGAAGAAACCTTGAGAGGAACCAAGACTCGGAGGGGGACCCCATCTCCTCTGGGCGACCGAGCGCACAAACATTTAATGTACAACAAGCAATAGATCAAGATGAGTTGTTAGTTATTTAAAGAAGCAAAGATACAAAAAAAATAGTGCAAAGGATATTCCAGACCGGGTTGTTGCTGGGCCACTTGCAGGACCCTCTCCAGCAACATTAAGCTGAAGTGGATTCAGTATTATTGCTGCTAAGTCAGTGAGCGTCCATAGGGTCTAATTCAGTTGGTTTTTCATCATGATGTCCCCTTGGAGTCTAATTCTTGGGTTCAGTGGGTCAGGATCAGCTCAGGGAGGGTTGACAAGGTCAAGCGTCAGCTCAGGGCGTCTCAGGGGACTCCTGGTGAGTTCAGTTGATCAAGCGTCAGCTTGGTAGGGAGTCGAGGCCGGTCAGTCTTCAGCTCGGGGCATCTCCAAAAGAGTCGGTGAGGTTCGGTCAGCCAAGCGCCATCCCAGGATCAGCAGGAACAGCTCGGGAAAAAAAGAAAAGAGGAGAGGGAGAAAGTTAAGTGCCTGAAGCCTAACCTCCAGGCAATGCTAGAGTAGCTATGGCAGCCTAGCTAGAAGGGAGAGCTGGAAGGTAACACAGACATGAGGGCTTCCAGGGTGCTGGCACATCACCGCAAACCACCGTCTGCAAACTTAGTGGTGATCGAGTGGTAGGATGACTGACACCAATCCCCTTTCACCTTTACCTAATCTCCAAATGACCATAGCGACCCCAGATCTACGCCTTTAACTAAGAAAAAGTTTAATAACCAAAGACGATAAACAAGTAAGTCTTAGCCTTGACTTAAAAAGCAGAGATTGTTTCTGAGCTCTGAACACTAACGGGTAGTTTCACAATTATTCGCGCTTTATGAGCAAATGTCTTCCCCCCATAGTAGCGTTCTTTATTCTAGGTATTACTAAGATCTGCGTCTTGCGATAAAGGCGTCTGGCGCCGGATTATGTAAGTGCAAATGAGGTCACTCATACTGCGGGTGCAAAGACCATTTAGAGCTTTATAGGTCAAGAGAGTACTTTATAGTCGACCGAGAATTTTACTGGTAGCCAGTGGGATGAGGATAAATTGAGGTGATATGATCATATTTTTTAGTTTTTAGTGAGACTCTGGCTGCTGCATTCTGAACTAACTGGGTTTATTTAACAACCTATTTGGACAACCCGGAGAATAAAGACATTACAATGTCCGGAGTCTTGAGGTAATAAATGCATGAACAGATTTCCTCTGCATCTTGAAAAGGATATACGTTTCTTAGTTTAGCAATATTACGGAGTTGAAAGAAAGCCGGTGCGACTAATGTTAGAAGCATGTACATCAAATGAAAGATTGGAGTCTAAAGTAACACCAGGTTTTAACAACATTACTTGTTTAATGGATAATCCATCAAGACCCAACCCGTGATGTCAGATAGCTGACCTTCTGGTGGCGTTAGTGCCAGTAAGAAGGACCTCAGTCTGGGAATTTAGCTGGAGGAAGTTGTCCGACATCCACTTTTTTATGTCACATAAGCATTTTTCCATTTTCTGAAATTGCTGTCTGTCTTTGGGTTTAGGCGATATATATAACTGTGTATTGTCTGTAAAACAATGGAAACTAATTCCATGCTTACGAATGACTGAGCCTAAAGTGGCATGTGCAAAAACAACAAGGACCTAAAACTGATCCTTGGCGGTACTCCATATTTCACCTGGCGTGCTCAGAGGAATCACCATTTACATTCACATACTGATAGCGGTCTGAAAGGTAGGATCTGAACCAAGAGGGCCACTCCTGATACCAACAACATGTTCAAGTCTGTCTAGGAGAATGGCATGATCAACAGTATCAAAAGCAGCACTAAGATCCAAGCAGCACTAGGAATGAGGCATAGCCCTGATCAGCAGATAAGAAGATCATTCACTACCTTCAGCAGAGCAGTCTCTGTGCTGTGGTTGGCTCTAAGCCCAGACTGAAACATTTCGCATATAGTTTTCCTGCAAACGAGGTTAGCTGACTGGCAACAACTTTTTCTATTATTTTGGAGATAAATGGCAGATTAGATATTGGTCTATAGTTTAACATTACCAGGGATCCAGGTTGGGCTTCTTCAGCAAAGAGTTTAATCACTGCTAATTTAAGAGATTTGGGTAAATAACCAATGCTAATAGAGAGTTAACTATTGTTAGTAGAGGTTTAATCACTACTGGAATCATCTCTTTGAGTAGCCTTGTTGGAACAGGATCTAAAAAGGATAAAGTTCATAAATTAGCCACTAAAGCAATGTTGGTACACAGTTTGGGAAGTAAGTAGTCTGGCTATTAGTCAGCTTGGATACCATGTTAAATAGAAACCTAGGATTATTTTTGTTATTTTCAATTAGCAATGATAGGTATTCTGATTTCGCAGCTCTAGAGCCTTTTTATAACTTCCTGCGTCTTTTTCCATGCTTGGTTAAAGACCACTAATCTAGTTTGCGCCACTTCTAGTTTCCGTGTCCTTGTTTTTAGGCACATAAGTGGTCATTACACCAAGGGGATGTTTTGGTTTTTACAATCTTCTTTATTTTTTACGGAGCAGTTTTATCTAAGGTGGATCGAAGCGTAGATGTTAGTTAATCGTATTACTCTCAGAACAGCAAAAGATTAGAACTGTTTCACTGTCCAGGAGCGACAGATCGGGGAGATTATCGTAAAGTTACTAGCTGTCTGAAGTGATTATGCGCTTGGAGCAGAAAGCGAGTTGTAGTATTTATGTTTTGACTAAAGTGAAAATCAAATGTAATGAGATGGTGGTCAGAAATAATACTCGTCTGAGGCAGTACTGTTACATTATCTACATTAAGACCAAACGATAGGATTAAATCAAGGGTATGACGCAGTTGTGTGAGTGAGCCCAGTTACATTTTGAACAATGCCCATGGAATCTAGTAAATTAGTAAAAAAGCTGCTGTCAGAGGATCTTGTTCATTATCTACATGAATATTAAAGTCCCCACAATTATTACTCTTTCAGTTAAATAACCAGGTCTGACAGAAATTCTGAAGAATTCAGTTAGAATTCCAGAATAAGGACCTGAGTGAATGATGCATCTCGTAATGAGAGGACAAAATTAGGTTTTGCAGATGTGTCTGCAATTCTAAGGAATAATAATTCGAATGATTTAAATGTAAATTTAGGTCCTGACTTCTGTGTTATTGAAAGAGATCTTTCGTAGATAGTTGCAACACCTCCCCCTTTACCACTGGAGTGGGGTTTATGCTCATAACGCTATATCCTGGGCGTCGCATCATTTAAGGCTAAATACTCGTTGGGTCTTACCCGTCTCAGTTTAAACAGAAGCGCGTTTAGGGCCGTGGTCTGAAATCATTTCACTAATAATAAGTGCCTTCAGTAGTTAATGATCTAATAGTTAGTAGTCCTACTTTCAGCTTAGTGCTACAGATATTCTGCATTGGCTGCTCTAATTTAATAAAAGTAGATTTGAGGGCAGCCTTTTCGCATTTTACGCCCGAACTATTTTTTGGTTAGGGGCACAAGAGACAATGTCAATATGGTGGTACCTAGGTGGTGGCTCGAGGCAGCACCTCTATGGTGGTCAGTTTAGCCTTTCTGCCTCTTGGCCTGGTCTTGGCTCCTGTTTGTCAATGGCCGCCTACACCTGAACCTGCATAAAGGCTAGCTGCTGTGTTCATTGAAATACGGGCAGCACCCTCCTGGTGGATGCCATCCCGGCTCAAAAGACCAGGCTTTCCCTCGAAAGTGGACCAGTTATCTACAAAACCTATGCTATTTTCAATAACCAACAATAACCTTGCCCTGATTTATTTAGCTGGCCATCCTTTTATAATAAAATCTGTTTTTCTTGTAATGTTTTCAGTTTTTAATTTTTCCATTGGTTGTTTCTAGGATTGTGTATCCGATTGCGAGATGCAGATCTAAGTCTTGCTGTAGAGAGCTGTTTGAAGTCTCTCATGTTGGCTTTCTGCTGCGATAACTACGGGGATGAGAAAGTTCTGCAAGCTCTGATGATTAAAAGCTTTCCACATGGACGAAGACCGCAAATCATTGTCAGTGAATTTTCTGACAGACCCTATGACATCAGCAACAGGTAAAGAATCTGTTATGTCCGACTGAAGTAGCTTCATTCATTTACGTTAGCAAAGACATGAACATGAACACCCAGGTTTTTAAAGCTTCTCCCTACCTCCACTTCAGTCCCATTGATACTGAATAGGCTGTAAGACTGCTGCTAAGTCCACCAACAGGTCCTTGGTTTTGCCGATCTTCTGTTCATTTGGCTGATAGTGATATGTAGTATTTGGAAGTTGAATTGTCGGGGTACACTAAATTGGAAGGATAGCATGTTTTTTAGTTTGGCAATATTACGGAGTTTAAAGAAGGCGTTGCGGCTAATGTTAGCATGGAGTCTAGAGTAACATCAAGGTTTTTAACAACAGTATTTGGTGCAATGGATAATCCATCAAGATTGACCATGATGTCAGATAGTTGACTTCTGCTGGCTTTAGTGCCGGTAAGAAGAACCTCAGTCTTGTCTAGCTCTAACTGGAGGAAGTTGTCCGACATCTACTTTTGGATGTCAGTTAAACATTCTTCCATTTTCTGAAGTTGCTGTCTGTCTTCAGGTTTAGCTCAAATGGACAGGACAGGACAATGCTGCTTGAAAGTTTGTGAACCCCATAGAACTTTCTATATTTCTGCATAAATATAACCTAAAACAGCATCAGATTTTCACAGAAGTCCTGAAAGTATATAGAGAACCCAATTAAACGAACGAGACCAAGACTTTATACTTGAATATTTCTAGTGATTATACTATTCATTAATTGGAATGTGTTAAATGTAAATCCTGACTTCTGTGTTATTGAAAGAGGTCCTTCATAAATTGTTGCAACTCCTACCCCTTTACCATTAAGTCTGGGTTTCTGCTCATAACAAATACCCCAGAGATGTCGCCTCATTTAAGGCTAAGTACTCATTGGGTCTTATCCATGTCTCAGTTTAATCAGAGCACGTTT
Source organism: Distichodus sexfasciatus (assembly GCA_032718565.1). Lineage (NCBI taxonomy): Eukaryota > Metazoa > Chordata > Actinopteri > Characiformes > Distichodontidae > Distichodus > Distichodus sexfasciatus. The sequence continues at coordinate 609,835 of JAVGVS010000239.1, read as the reverse complement.
AGGACAGGGTCTTAAATCATTTCATATGAACAAGAATAAGTTAATGATCTAATATTTAGTAGTCTTGCTTTTAGATTAGTGGTGCAGATAGTCTGCATTCACTCATCAGTGTGTGTGATTCGTCTGACACGAGTCATGTAGTCTACAACGAGGATTCATCACTGTGGGAAGTTCTTAAGACCCATTTTGAATATGGTGGTGCAATCTGTAAGTTATGACATTTTTAGCAGCTATACTTGCTACTTTGACTGTTTGCACATATACCGTTTGCACATATACTGAACATTGTATGAAAATAGTCCCAGATATAGTATGTAATACAATATAACTCTACCTCTTGCACATTCAGTGTAAATGTCAATTTCAACCTGTTAAGAATACTGCATCCTGACTTGACAAACATTTTTACCTCTATGTTTTTATTTCAGCCTCCCTAATTATATATATATATATATATTTAAAAAAAAAAAACAAAAAAAATCCTGTCTAGTTTACAATGTATATTGTATACATATTGTCTAGTTTAAAATGTATGTTTAATGTATATTTTTAGTATTTCTGCTTATTTATTGTCTATCCCATGTGCCTAGTGGAATCCACTGCCTATTTATTCTCTGTTCTACTGTTCTTTGTTTGCTTGCACTGGAAATAACCTGGAGCCACGTCGTCTCGTCTCTCTATGTATCTGTACAGTATATAGCAGAGATGACAATAAAGTTGACTTTGACTTGACTTTGATCTTGTAATAAGTTTGACATGATTATAAGAAGTGATGGGGTTTATTGTAGTCTTGGCGTAGATTGGACTCGATGGATTCAGGTTAATGGTGAGTTATTTGGTTAATGGTGATTCACTCGGATGAGTCATGAATCGCCTGGCTCTAGTGGCCAACACAGTCTCTGTATCTGAACCTTATTGAACTGTTGTGGGAGCAGCTTAACCGCATGGTAGGGAGGAAGATTCCATCAAGCCAGTCCATCTTGTGGATTAATTAAGCACAGTATATCAGTAAAGAATATAGAATCACTTCCGTCTTTAACTGAGTCCCTGACATTGACAGCTTCACTCCGGAACAGTATTCAGCTTGCTGAAGTCCATCTAGACCTGTTATATATGGCCAAACTATATTTTCCGTGTTATGTGCGGTTGCCCTAAGTATACTGGGAAAGTGTATCTGCAACATGTGGTATGCTGCTATGCCATATCATATTCAGTATTGTACCTTCTTATGTCAGGTTTATGAATACAAACACAATGCATGCTATTAGTGTATATTAAAGCTGTTATAGTTTTCCCTTAAAGCTGTAAAAGATGCTTTACGAATATTTACTGTATGATTAAATGATTCTTATAAATGCTTTACTTATGCCTTATAAATGCATTTTGATGCATATACATTTTTTTCTAACTGTATTGTAGTCATTCATTGCATGCAATTAATTAGCCCAGCTATGGTGAAATACTAAACATGAATCACATTTAATTTACTACCTTTTATAGAGCTGCCAGTCATCCTGAATACCCAACAATACTTCAGGCCCTTGATATTGACAGTCCAGTTGTGACTAATTGTCTGATTGACATGAGAGGTATAGAAACTATTCTGTTAATTAAGGTGAGCTGAGATATATTTGAAGTATGCTTTGATTTACCGTCATTCATATTAACGTACTGTAAGATGTCTCTGGATACAGTGATAAAAATGTACTCTTGTTTGCTATTAGAGTAATAAAGATGCACGAAGAGTGATGCAGGGAGGACATCCACCACGTAACTGTAAAGAAGCATTTACACGTGAAGGGGACCAGGTGTACAATAACCGCTACTACTCTTCTGACCAACATAGGGCACGGTACCTAAGCCATGATGTGGAGCAGGAGATCAGGTTTGGTGACCTCTTCTTTGTTCTTTCTCTTTGACAATAGATTCATATGCAGGAATTTCTTTCTGTTTTGAGTTGATAGCAGTATTATACAGAATACCTTCCATTTATGATGTCATAGTCCAAATTGGAAACTTTCCACAGGAATTATGAAAAATAACTGGAAATTTTGGATAATTTAGAGATACTGAGTCATATACCAACATCAATATAAACATTATGTTTTAAAATGAGCTGCTTTTGGCCTTTCCGGAAGATAAATACATTTCCTACAATCCCCTGGCGGGTTGCGTCACAATAAGCCGATGACTGTGCACCCAGAATAAACACTAGGAAATATCAATGAATGACTGTATTGTGAGTAGGGGGTTTTAAAAATCACATTTTGGTAAAGTTGCTTCATTGCACTTTGAATAAAGAGAAAAATGGGCAGTTGGTAGGGTGTTCGCCCCTTGATCAGAAGGTTGCAGGTTCAAACTAGAGATGGGGCGATACCACTTTTTAATGTCCGATACAGATACCGATATTGTAAATTTAGATATCTGCCGATACCGATACAAATCCGATACAGTCTTTTTTTTAAACATAAAATAATGCTTTAAAGTGTCTGAATACATGACTGAGATTATTGTTATGCGTAAGGAAATGCTCAATTTAAATACTGTTTTCCTAACTAAAACAATGTAGTAATTAGACACACACACGTATATGCAAAAGTATTTGTTCTCAAAAATTGTTCGTTTAGACATATAAATAATTCTTCTTATTGATTACACTATAACATTATAAAATTGAAAAAAATTTGATCAATTGAAATTGAAATACTGAAGTTTGTCATTTTGAACCAATTTGGCGTATAAAATGAGCTGCTTTTGCAGAGAACTACATTCCCACAATCCTCCTTGAGCGTGCACACATTTACAGATCACATTTACAGATTTACATTTACAGCTCCATAAAACGGCCCAGTGCCACTGATACCCGATCCACCCGTTTGAGCCGTTATCGGACCGATGCCGATCCACATATCGGATCAGTTACATCTCTAGTTCGAACCCAGGGCCGGAAAAAGTTACCACTGAGGTACTCATGAGCACGGTGCCATCCATAAGCAATGACAAATCATTCACTCACTTTTTCAAAAATCCAACCTTTAATTAAAATAAATGTATTCCAAAAAAGCAAATCCCTCATCAAACAAATAAGCAGCCTTAACTAGATGGACTGTTCCTGAAGAAATATTAGTAGATAATTGTTTATTTCGTAGATGTTTTTGCTCATTATAGTTGATCTAGCCGCTATGCTCTGAATTAAGGTAAGCTCATGTCAGTAATGACCCAAGGAGAGACATAATGGTGGTGCCCCTATGTGGCCAAAAAGTAAAACAATCCTTTTACTTTTTGAAGTGTCTCTACAACAAAAACTGGGAAAGGAGTTAACAAGACACAAAAGAAGATTGTTTTCATACAGCATTGTATAAGGTTGAAGAATACAAGGCAGGGCATCTGAAACATCTGGGCATTCTTCTTTACAACATTTCTGTTGAGGATCCTTGGTCCTAGGCAGTCCCTCATGCACCCTCTTCTTCCCTCTCTTTCTTGTTGGGTTTTCAATAGGGTTCAGGTCAAGGGCCTGTGATGGCCATAGCAGGTGCTTAATTCTGTGGTCAGCTAGCCATTTCTGTGTTGATTTGAAAAAAGTCTTTGTCATTTACTTCACTGTCCTGCTGGAAGATCCAATAAAGACCTGTTTTAATTCCCTTGAAGAGACAGCTCAATTTTGATTTAAAATAACCTGGTATTTCATAGAACACATCATGCCACGTACGCTTATAAGGCTTTCAGGCTTTTGAAGGAAAAATAGACCCTGAACATCAGAGGCTACGTTCACACTGCCAGCCACATCGTTCAGTTCCGTTTTTTGCTCAGATCGGATTTGTCTATCTTGAGGGTTCACATTCATAACTGCAAGTGACCTGTATCTGACTGTAATGTGAACGTATCGGTCCTCCAAAACGTCACGCATGCGCACATTGATACGTTTTTACACGGTCAACTGTGTTGCCAACAACAAAAAAAGTCATATCTGTGGGACGACTCATGGCATTAAAAATGGAGACGTTAGTAGCTTACGCATGTATCGCACTTTGCTCTGGAGGACGACAAACAGTGAATCAGCTGTACATGAGCAGGTCGAAAAGGAGAAAAAAAGTCAGGCAGCTAGCTTTTTCTGTTGTCGCAGCTCTCCTCCATTTCTGCCTTCCCGCGCTGCCGGTGCAGGCTGATGATGTCAGCGCATGCGTATAAGCAAAAAGCCACATGAATTCCGATCTCAGCGTTCACATTTAGGTCACATGGCCGCGAATCGGATACGTATCGAATTTAGTACCACATATGAAAGTGACACAAATCTTGATTTGAAAAGATCAGATTTGCGTGTCCACACAGCCCTGAAAAGATCAGATCTGTGTCACATTAAGGCAAAAAATCCGATTTGAGTCACTTCAGCATGGCAGTGTGAACGTAGCCAAAGGACGTTCTGCATTTTTTTACAAATGGAATAATGTTCTTGCTTATTCAGACCATGGCGCATGGTTCCAGTTTTGTAGTGTTGTAGTAGTGTTTCACTTACTCTAGGTGCTTTTGTTTGTGATTAAATTACATAAATGCTTTTTTTCCTGGCATGTCAGGCATGAAGGTGGTGGGTTTGAGACTTAGTAATCCCAATGCTGTGTGTTTATTTGTAATGATGGTCTATAATTTTGCATATTTTTAGGCATTTACAAGAGGCATTGCTGACTCAGGAGTCACAATTGCAGGGTTTCAAGCAACAAGTTCAGCAAGTTAATGACAGTGTGCATCAGAATGAAATTTTACTAAAGAGAACCCTTGATGATCACAGAAGAGTAAAGGTGCCCTTTTCCGTTGAATTTTGTTTTCTTTTTATTGTTAAAATGAGAAAAATATTCTTATTTTAAATATTCTAATTTTGAAGCAAAATCTAAAATTTTAAACATGAAACTTGAAACATTTTATTGGTGTTTAGTCACATTTCTGCAAACTCTCTACAGGATCAAAGACGAAAACTCCAGTTGGAGGTAAATGATTTGCAGAGTATAGAAGAACCACACTCTGAGGACCTGAAACTATTGGTAGGCTTTCACATATTTTCCCATTTTGTTTTTACTGTTGCAGTCAATATGTTAATTTTCCTAGTGGTTATTTTTTTTCATCCTCTACTGCCTGTTGTGTGCTGACCAAGATTACATGGCTCACTCTGTATGAAAACCTATTGTCTTCTTGTCCTGCTAAAAACACCCCTCTTCATAACAATCATGATTTGTTGCTTTACTGCCTTAAATGAAAGCATGCACTTTTTGTTTGTTTTTTTGTTTGATTTTTTACAATTTTTTAACAAAACAAACTCTCTTTAAGAAAGGCCACAGTTACTCTCATTGAAATTTTCCAAAACGTAACCTGGGGATTTTTAGGCAAAGTGGAAAATCTGTAATGGTCATATAAGACTAACCTACAGCTTTTTGTAGATCCTCTTATCCAGGACGACATACCTTAGTCATTCGTGGTCTACGTCTGTTCTTCAAACCTGTAAAGATAGACTTAAATCAACAACTGTTCAGCTAGATTACTGGAGCGCAGTCACACATCTCTATAAACCCTGTCAAAGAAAAGGCCAGACATTAGTCCACAGACAAAAAAATGCATGAAAGATAGGGGCTAAGATTTTTTAAAAATAAAAAAAAGTAAATGATGAGTATGAATACCTAGTCCCCTAGGTAATTCTTGTAGAGCTGGGCCTTCAGACAGAGTTTGAAGACAGCAACAGACTCAGCAGTTCTGATAGCAAGGGGAAGTTTATTTCATCATTAAGGAGCCAAAAATATTTTCCACTTCTTTGAATAAGACAGGTTCAAGAGCAGCACTTGATGCACTGAGAGGATATGAAGTGACATGCTGCTTAATTAGTACCGATATGTAAGGAAGTGCAAGTCCCTTTTTGACCTTGAAGGCGAGAGTGAAGGATTTGAACCTGATGTGAGCAGCTGCAGAAAGCATGTTCCTGTTCTGTTAGAAAGGCATAGTATGTGAGAATTTGGGTACATTGTAGAAAGTGTAGACAAGCCTCACAGTGGCATTCTGGATCAGTTTAAATGGTTGCCTTCAGTAGAAGTTCAGCCCGTAGAGAGTTGTAGTAATCCAGTTTATAGATGTCTATATGAGTAACTGAGGAGCTCTGGTGGTAAGAAAGGGTTGGATTCTTCGAATGTTATAAAGATGGTATCTGGAGGTCCTGAAATGTTTGTCAATGTGAATAACAGTTCTTTGTCTAGCATGGCACCAAGATTTTTGCCTTCTTCGAAGGCACAATAACCGAGTTCTCAAAAGAAACAGTGAGGTTGTGACAGATTCCCTTTGATTTAAACAAGCTCTGTTTTACTTTCGATGTCAGATAGGCAGCCGGAGATGCAGGTTGAAACATGCCGACTGTTAGAGGGAAAAGAGAAAATAAGTTCAGTGTCATCTGCATAACAGTGGTAGGGGAAGATGTGAGGCTGTAACATCCACAAGGGAACCAGTGTATACTGTTATGGTAGGATGCAAACCAAAATTACAGCCAAGAACAGAATTATGTAAATTGTGTAAAGTTTTGAATCCCGGGTCATTGCTGGGGCCACTTGCTAAGATCCACTCAGCAACATTAAGCTAAAATTAGTTCAATATTAGACTGGTAATTCAGTTCAAGTCCAAAGGGTCTGAAAAATCCCAGCTGGTTCCAGATGACGAAATGTCCCCTGAGGGTTCAGTCGGTCAAGTGTCAGCCTGGCATCAGCTCAGTAACAGCTTGGAAAAAAAGAAGAAGAAAGAGAAGAGAGTTAGTGTCCTGCACCTAAATAGACTAAATAGAAGTCTAGATTGTTTCTGTTATCTTCAGTTAGCATAGAGAGATATGCTGATTTAGCTGCTCTACCAGTTTGATTTGATGCTTTTTAACGGGACAGTATTATCTAAGATGGAATAAAGCATAGATGCTACATAATTAGTATTACTCTGAAGTGCAATAGGATTGGATATTGCTACTATCAAAGATGATAAATTGGGGAGATTATCATTAAAGTAGCTGTACTTGGTGTGATTGTGCGCTTAGTACAGAAGCGTACAATCTGCATTAAGACCAAGCGATAAGACTTGATCGATGGTATGGCCATTGATTGGTTGAGAGTGAGCTCAGTTACATTTTGAACAATGCCAATGGCATTTAGTACATTAGTAAAGGCTGCTGTCAGGAGATCTTGTTCTATATGGATATTAAAATACTGTCAGTTATTGCTCTGACAGTTTAAATTCTTCTAATTTAATTAAAATTTCAGAATAAGAACCTGATGGATGTTAAATCGTAATGAGGGAAAACAACAAAGATATGGATTTTTTTTAGGCATGTCTGCGGCAGTAAAGAATTGTAGTAATTTCAATTTAAATCCTAGCTTAATGTTATTGAAAGAGATTCACCATAAATGGTCCTCCACCCCACCCTCCACCCTTTACGATTCAGCCGGGGTTCATAACTTTGCCTCATATGCGTTACCTCATTTAAAGCTCAGTACTCGTAGGATTTTACCCATGTCTCAGTTAGAAAGAACATGTTTAGGACATGGTCTGAAATCCTTTCATTAATAGTCAGTACCTTAGTATTTAATGGTCTAATATTTTGTAGTCCTATCTTTACAGTAGTGGTGCATGTAGTCTGCGCTGGGTGCTCTAATTTATTACAAGTTAGATTTGAAAAGGAAGCTTTTTGCAGGCGCTGTGACGTTTTGTTGGTTTGGGGCACAGAGACAGAGACTAGGTGACGACTCAAGGCAACTCGCAGATGGTCGGTTTAGCATTTCTGAGTGCAGCTTGGCCTTGGCTCTGGTTTGTCAATGGCTGCCCATACCCGAACCTGCATAAAGACTAGCTGATATGTTCATTGAAATATGAGCGGCACCCTGCCACGAGGGGTGGATACCATCTCGGCTCAAAAGACCAGGCTTTTCCTTGAAAGTGGACCAGTTATGTACAAAACCTGAGCTATTCCCAGAGCACCACTTTGACAGCCAGAAGTTCAGCGACCAAAGCCTGCTGTATGTTTTGGCACCACGCCGAAGCTCGGGCTCTCCATCTATGCCACTGAGCAGCTACAGTCAGGGAAATAATTATTTAATCCCCTGTTAATTTTCTAAGTTTGCCCACTAACAAAGAAAGGATCAGTCTCTGCTGTTTATGGTAGATTTATTTTACTGAAGAGCGATAGAATATCAACCAAAAATCCAGAAAAAACATACTACATAAAAGTTATACATTGATTTGCATTTTATTGAGAGAAGTAAGTATTTGATGAACCAGCAAAACACAACTTAGTACTTGGTGATTTCTCTTCCTCCAAATACGGCGGTTGGAGTTGATGCCAAAGAGCTCGATTTTGGTCTCATCTGACCACAGCACTTTCTCCCATGCCTTCTCTGAATCATCTAGATGTTCACTGGCAAACTTAAGATGGGCCTATACATGTGCCTTTTTGAGCAGGGGGGCCTTGGGGGCACTGCAAGACTTCAACCCATTACGGCATAGTGTGTTATCAACGGTATTCTTGATGACTGTGGTCCCATCTGCCTTCAGATCATTAACACGCTCCTCCCATGTAGTTGTGGGCTGATCCCTCACCTTTTTCATGATCCTCCTCACCCCATGAGGCAAGATCTTGCATGGAGCTCCAGATTGAGGGCGATTGATAGTCATGTTGTGTTCCTTCCATTTTTGAATAATCGCACCAACAGTTGTCACATTCTCAACAAGCTTCTTGCTGATTGTCTTGTAGCACATTCCAGTCTTGTCCAGGTATACAATCTTGTCCCTTGAGAGCTTTGAGAGCTCTTTAGTCCTGCCCATGGTGATGGAGAGGTTGTAATGAAAGAAACTGATTCTGTGGACAGGTGTGCTTTATACTCATAACAAGATGAGACCAGGTGTATCTGTAATTGATTTATTGCAATCTGTGTGCCACACCCAACCTGTGGGAGCCAGAATTCAAGTTGGGTTGTAGGAGATCAAATACTTATTTCTTTCAATAAAATGGAATCAATGTATAACTTTTATGTAGTGTGTTTTTTCTGGATTTTTGGTTGATATTCTTTCTCTCTTCATTAAAATATAACTACCATAAAAATGAGAGACTTTTCATTTCTTTGTAAGTAGGCAAACTTACAAAATCAGCAGGGGATCAAATAATTATTTCCCTGACTGTAACTGCTACTTGACTCCCAGTTGACTGCGCTAACATCTGGAGGCGTGTTTATAGGTCTACAATCTTCTTCGTCAGAGCTTCTACCATCTTACTTCTTTTATAGATAAAGTTATCACTATTTGAACTATTGCTGCTGGACATAGAGAACTGAGCTTACTGCAAGTAATTATTATGTAACACATGGGTGAAGTGAAGGAAAAGTCTGAAGTGGAAATCTGAAGGACAGAAGATTGGAGAAATACAGTTAAACAGGGTTAAAACCGAAGGGTTCGAAAAGGTCTCCTTTATATCTAATTTAAAAGATATGGTGCACAGAGACAATGTGGGTAATGACTCAAGGCAGGTGGGCAGTGGGTTAAGCCTTTCTTCCTGAGGCTTGGCATTGGGTGCCTAAATATAATGGTTGGTTTTTTTTTTTCTACTGCTATATATTAATTTATTCATTCTTTCATTATCTGAACCACACAACTTACAGGGCCAATTTTATAGTCGCCATATAACCTATAGTGCAGTGGTTCTCTTACTTTTTCTGTCATTCAACACTTCAAATGAGAGGGAATTTTCAAGTCCCACCTCTCATATTGACCCATATTGACCCAGCAAAATGGTAATGAAATACACTGTTTTAATTTTTCAAATGTTCTGAAGTTACATCAGTGTCTCTCTGAATCAGTAACATTCACAGCAGATACAACATCATGTTCATAAACACAAAGCATAAAATAAAACTAAGTATTAATCCAAAAGACAGACAAGACTAGTGAAATTCTAGGCCTACTTTAATTTCTCACTTCACAGTCTATGCAGTAAGGTTAGCTACAAAAATCTTATTTTAACACATTTGTGGGCTATTCATGATTTCTTTGTGAGAGGTTGTTTTTTGTGTCATCTTTATTGTCAATTCAGAGAGGCATATGTAAAGACCAGTGTTGGCCACATTACTTTAGAAAAATATTTTATTATAGTTACTAGTTACTTCTCCCAAAAGTAACTGAGTTATTAACTTAGTTACAGCTTTATAAAAGTAATTAGTTACCAGGTGATGTAACTTTGGCATTACATTTAATATATTGCCTAATAATTAGGATCGCCCCTTTAATGGAAGCATGTGACGATGAGAGGTGCTTCATGACATTAGAATAGTTTACAACCGACGTGGAGAAACACTTTCTTTCTGGGCATGTACATCAATGTACATTTCACATGTACATTTTTGCCTTTTATCTAGGTCTATTTTCCATTCGTGTATACTCTCCTGCAATGCCTCTTCCAGGTTGTCGGCTGTATGGCTTTCTGGCATGAAGCTTGTTTGTAGGCATTTCGATTTTAGTGTCCACTCTTTGCTGACATAATGTGCAGTCACTGACATGTAAGGCATCATGTTGCAGCTGGACCACATGTCAGTTGTCAGGGCCAAATATTCCACATCATCCAGCTCTGCTAAAATATTTGCTCTGATGTTGTTGTACATCTTTGGGACTGCGGTCTTCGAGAAGTATTTCCGACCTGACAGCTCATACTGCTTGTCAAATGTTTGCAGCATGGCCTTAAATGCGCTCTTCTCTACCGTATTAAAAGAAACCATTTCTTTTGCTAGGTAGCGGGTCACAGCGTCAGTACACTGCTTCCATCTTTCGCTTTCACGCTTGTACTTAGTAATTTTAGCGAAAACCTCAGATACTGTTGGTTGGTTCCTGCGAGGTTCAGTTGTGCGTGATGACACTGGCAATGAGCTGTATTCCACGGGATGGTGAACACGCAAATGGTCATGTAATTTTGTCGTCTGCGCATCTTTTGCGCGGATAACTTGACCGCAAATCCTGCACACCACTTCAGACGTATCTCGTGGCTGTCCTGTTTCATTCGGTCTAAAGCCAAAGTATTGCCAGATAGGTGAATTTGCACCTTTTTTACCAACCGAGTTTGTCGACGCCATTATAACGACACAGATCACTGTGCCTATTCATGCCAGAGTCCCGCAGAAAAAGTGATTGACAGGTGGTAATTTGTGTGTAACTTATCTTTATTTATTTATGGTTTGGTTATGGGTAAAACAAAGACCCTGCGGGTCAGGTGGTGGAAACGGTAGGCTACAATTAATTAATTCGTTATGAATTAATTCTTTAACAACAACCATCCCTCCTCCCCCCACACCACCCCCCCAACCCACCGCCTACGACGACGATGCCATCGTCCATCGCGATGTTTCACATTAGACATCATACGATGCCAAATTGGTCGACATCGCCCAACCCTATTTCAGACAGACATTAAGTTGGTTATAAACTACTTTGGAAAGAAAGGAGAGCAGGGATACTGGTCTGTAGTGATTAACATCTGAACAGTCCAGAGACGGTTTCTTTAAAATGGGTGTGACAGCAGCAGCCTTGAAGGCAGTTGGAACATTACCAGTTATTAAGGAACCATTGACTATGTGTGTGATGTGTGGGAGAAGATTCTGAGAAATAATCTGCAACATACCTGAAGGGATCAGGTCAAGCAAACACGTGGTGGGATTGCTGGTCATCTGGATTTGAGACACTTCCTCATGGGATAGTGGAGTGAAATCTCAAAGTTGGGCAGCACTAGTAGGTAGAGCATATGGTGTCCAAACTTGTGACATCTTAGTTAATTTCTTTTGTTAAACCAATAAATACAAGTTTCTAGTATAATTTTAAGAAAATTCTATATACCGATTAAAGTGAGTGTTTATTTTTCATTGTGAAGACTAACCCTAACCCTGTAATTACTTGTTTGATATTTGGACTTTCCTCTGCACAATTTTCTTTTAGTAATTCTCTTTGAGTTTTCAACACCTTCTTTTTGTGAAAGTTTTATGTTGGTGTAGATTCTCAGTCATTCATGGCATGGTCTTGAGTGCTTACGTCAAAGGCAACTAGATTTCTTTTAGGCTCTTGAGGTCTTTCACTTCTGAAAGGCTTCTTCAGTTCTAAACTACTGATGGGTTCTCACTTTCAGTTTGTACCCAAGCCTGCTCTGAGCCATGTGAACTCATGTTTTAATGCATGTCACAAATGTTAACATTTGAACATATATGGCTGAAATTTCATTTACAAATATGATTAAATGTTGTTATTATGAACATGAATCTTCTGCAAAGCTGTGAAGAAGCATCTTAAATATAAGAGTAAATATTTTTTGCTGATTGTATTTGGTAAATTTCTAATAAAATTAAAAAGTATTGAAAATGTCTATTTGTCTTAGAGTTTCATAGCTTCATGGTCAAGATAATTGCTTAAAGGTACTTAAATGGCTATTTAAATTGAGACCCATCAAAATGTTTAAAACATTTCAAGACCGACACACACATTTCCCTTGAACTGTGTAAAATAATTCTGGTCTACCACTGGCTGTATCTTGACAGCCATTTAAGATAAGACGTTGACCAAGAAATCACTTTAAAGTTTTTTTTCTCATTAATCTTCTGGTGTGAAAGCATTTTTGTGTAAATGTGGCATTTTATTAAATATTACAATCTAGAACGGACCGGTAAAAATGTTTGATATTTATATCATTGTTTTACTCTTTTTAGGAAGATGAATTAGAGGAGCTGAGCAGCAGGCTGTCTGTGTGCAGAGAGGAGTATGAGACAGAGTGCCAGCAGATGCTAAAACTAAAAAGTGCATATGACGAAGCTGATCTTCTTTATCAACAACACAGAGAAACAATAAACAGTTTGGCTGAACAGGCAGAGCCCATTAAGGTCAGCTATGACAAATTTCAAACATAAGCTCCCTTGAGCTTAGACACTGGTAATTTAAATTAAATTAAATTAAATGCAGTCATAGACGTTTGATAACAACATGCAGCATGTTAATTAATCTAAATGTGAATTAACATTTTAATATATTTTATCTACATATATTCAGGAAGACCTGAGTAAAAGTGACCTGGAAGTAGAGAAGAGTAAACACCATAAGAAACATTATGATGAGAAACATAAGGCACACATTAACAACATACAAGCCCTAAGGACAACTTTGGGGCAAAAAGAGCAGGACTTAAAGGTATGAGTTTAAAAAAAATTTCTTCATATGGAAAAAGGGCTATGTGATGTGCGCATATTATTTCCTACAAATGAAACAACATTCATCAAGATATTGAATGATACAGTAAAAGTCAGGCAATCCTTTGAGGCAATCAACTAACACTTTAGTGTGCTTTAAGTCGAGTCACCGTTGCTGTGGTCTGTATCTTGAGCTAGAATGTTTGTACCTTTAATGCTTTGTCATCTAAAAATCTCTGGAAGGGTAAGTTATGGATGATATCACTTTGAAGTGCCTGACAGACTCTATACATGTTTATGGCATAATACACTGAAAAATAATATTTTCCAAGTGTTGCTGTTTAATACACTGCAAGTTGGCTGAGTTGCACTTTTGAGAAATGCACTTTTGATTATTAATGGACCGGAAATCACTTCGGTAACGTTAAATCACAACTTGAGTTCATTTACATAGTTATCAAGAAGACAGCATACTTTCTCTCTGCTTTCTCATCACATCTAGATTAGCTAAGCCACTGCAAGACACCAGGCCATTTATTTAAACCTTTTTTAGTCTCTGACTAATGAAATGTTATAAGCCCTAATACAGTCTCAGAGTTGCTAAAGTAAGCAATTATCTAAAGTAAGTCTGCCCTCTTTTGCATTACTCAGTCATGTTCCACAGCCCTTGTGGCCCTCACTGCAAGCAACTTCACTTCAAGAATTGTATGTATTGTATATTGATGTAAAAGCTTTGCTTGGAATTGGAATTTGGTATGCATGATACTTGTGAATCAGATCAGAGCACTGTCAAAAAGGTATCTGTGAATCACATCAGATAATATTCTCCAGAATAGACTATATTACTAACGTTCAAGATTCAAGAGAGATTTACTGTCAATACAACAATATACACAGTATACAGCGTATTGAAATGCTGTTTCACTCAGGCCCCCCAAGGTACATTTGTAAGGGTATTCAAAATATCAGAATATACCAAAAATACATATCAAAATACCAAAATACTCTATTCAGGAGAATATTGCTGATCTGATATCATTCCATAACCACAGCCCACATTGTCACAAGTTTTTCAGGTATTGCATTGTCACAATAAAAAAATATAACTGCAAGCAGTCATTACGGGGCCCATGCAGTTTGCAGCTTTATCAGTTTTTGACGAATCGAAGTGGACAGACATTGAAAAATGACACGTTTCATCCTTTTATCTAGGGTGCTACGGTTCAAAACTTATTAGGCAAAACGCAAAATAGCTTATTATAGCGCCACCAACTGGCAGAGTGGTGCAGTTTTTTTTGCCTGAGTAGTGGGAGGGGTACCAGACCTACCTGCCAAATTTCAAAGCTGTAGCCCACCCAGAGCCGGATTTCCATGACAGTGTGTGGCATTGCAGTCCTATGCCAAGCCCACCACATTTATTTGCATATTACAGAAATATGAAGACCTAAATTAAAAATGTGCTCGATAATAATTAAAGAAGAGTGTCTTGGGATTCAACTGATAGCAGTTGCATGCAGACTGGACAAAAATCCAGGGACTAGTTCGCAAGAGATGGTTTTGCATATTATGCAAATTAGCGAAAAATCAAATATGGCAGAAATAGATGCGAGGGTCTAAAAGATTCGTCTTGACCCAAGGAATAAGATTTTTGAGAATCTGAGCTACGGTTCAAAAGTTATTAGGCAAAATGCAATTTTTGGGGGGAAAACGCAAAATTGCTTATGTTGGTGCAATTTTTTTGCCTAAGTAGTGGGTGGGGTATCAGACCTACCTGCCAAATTTCAAAGCTGTAGGTCTTACAGTTTTTTTCTCCACAACGCGTTTTCAGGCAGAAAATAAAAATAAAAATCAGCACGATTCCAATAGGGTTCCACGCAGTGTTCCACTGCATGGCCCCCTAAATACATTTTAAGTACACTACATTACAGGTAACAAATATAAGTAACCAGATGTTATATTTTTAGTAAGGAAAGTTTTATCCTAACCTGTGCCCATAATGTTAGTTGCCTAAGCAATATAATGAAAAGGATTTTAAAGGGTTGCAATCCTCAGTGCTTTGTGTGCGTGCGTGTGTGTGTGTCCTTATTTGACTGTTTTTGTGTATTTGGTGTTCTTAATACACACATCAGACAAAGCATTATATTGAACTGAATTTACGTATTTAGTTTCAAATTAATGATTGATTAATTCTCTGTTTTTGTTTATTTGTTTTTATTTTTGGACAGACTTCAAAGTTAAAAGCATCAGAAATCTGCCAAGAGCGTGTAGATGTAAGGAAAACAGCTAAAAGTCTTGACCATGAGATCAGCCAATTAAAACTCAAAATCAGTACACAGCAAAATCATCATGGAAACAGAGAAATCATTATCAGGTAAACATATTTTTCACATGTGTACAATGCCCCGTAGGTCTGGGCGATATATTGAGTGACATGATCCGAACTATATTTTTATGCCTTGGTTGCAAACAATATACTTGTATAGTAATAATTTAATTTAATAGGTGACATTTAATTTAATAGATTACTATTGCTTTTGTCGTAAAGTGAAGATGACTTTGTGCAAGCCTTGTTTACTGCTTGCTCACATGCAGTATAAAGCGTGAACATATTTCGTCTCGTCTGACGAAATTAACACTACTCAGTGGTAACTTTACTGGCCCTGGATTCGAACCTGCGATCTTCTGAGCAGGGGGTGAACACCCTACCATTACGCCGACTGCCCCCATGATGTTACCAATGAACAATACTCCAGATGCCTTTAAAGCTTAGAAAAAAGCTCATTCTGGTGAATTTACTATCTAAAAATACATCTAAATCATTTCAGGAAGAATGTGATTGATCAGGAACAATAAAGTATGTTAGTGTTTGCTATGTGTGTGAGATGACTCTCCACAAAGTCTCTGGAGAATTGAGATGGCTGGAGGGTATCTTCCCAACAATAAATGGGCCTGAGGTGATCTAAACAAGGGGTGGGAAGATTTTATCAAAATCAGTGCTATTGTCGATTCTGTCTATCAATCCAATTCCTTGTCACTTCACTTATCGATTCCTGAGTAGTTTCTTGAGTGCGAAAAAGTTTTACACAGTCTTCCGTACCAAGCGCAGGCATTTTATTTTTCCCAAAATAATGTCTGCACAAGACTCTGAACATGAACACATTCATATTCATATTCAGAGTTTTTATTATGCAGAGACATTCTATGGCTTAATACTATGAAGAAAAATAAGGTTAGTACCAGGTGAAAACACTTCTTTATCCATTTGGAATCCATCTGGATATAGAATAAAATTATTTGATAACAAATAACGCATTTCTCAATATTTATATTTTATTCTTTAACATTACAGAAAAAATATTTTCTGATTAATGGAAAATGAAGAAATACTGAAGTTCTAGCAATTTTTGAGCATTTGGACTCATTTTGCCTTATAACTCATTTTTGACTCATTTCTGGGAGAGAAGTACATTTTCGCCATGAGGGTGGTCCATATGATATGCGTGGCACAATAGCGCTCTCGAAGCGCGTTGGGAATAAATATATATCAAGTAAATGGCTGTACTGTAAGTGGAACGTTGTTTGTTTTGTTATTTATAAGCTAAAATTTACATTTTACCTGTAATAAATGTGAAGATTTAAATGAACTGGAGCATTTTATTTTATGCATGTTTTATTATATGAACCCTTAATCGGGGTCGCAGGAACCCGTTCGTAAAGAAGAATCGATAATGTTGGAAGTGGATGGAATTGATCAATCGAAACCGGTTTTCGATTCCCACCTCTAATCTAAATTGTGCATACTAAAATGTCTTTACAGTGTATAACATACTCATAGCATTCATTCATACTCTGAACCGCTTGATCCCTATCACGGTCGCGGGGACTGAAGCCTGTCCCAGAACTACGGGTCGACACACCACAGGGTGCACAAACACTCCACCAAACTCACATACACAACTATGGGACAATTTTACTCTGAGAAATAGATAAGAAAATATGCAAAGGTCATCAGAATAAGTAGAAAAAAGAAAGTGTGACATTAGATGAGAGGAAAGTGATTCTTTTGACCACAATGCATTTTTATGACTTGCCTTCAGGGAGTACCAAGATGCCTTTGAAAACTATAACAGTATCACTCAGCAAGTGAAAAGCCTGAATCGATTCATTCATCTACTGACCAAGATCATGATCACACGACATACTGTCTATGCAGAAATGAGGAGGTGAGCCGGG
This sequence comes from Distichodus sexfasciatus, assembly GCA_032718565.1. NCBI lineage: Eukaryota > Metazoa > Chordata > Actinopteri > Characiformes > Distichodontidae > Distichodus > Distichodus sexfasciatus. The sequence goes on along the minus strand of JAVGVS010000239.1, from coordinate 592,394 downwards.
TATCTCCAGGTGTTTCCAATTAGAAAATTAATATTAATATACATGCAGTTGTCCTGGTAACCATGCTTACATTAAAAAGAATTAAATACCTAGAGATTGTAACTTATTATTTTTAATTTATTTAAACTTATCACTTTTTATCTGAATACTGTATATTTGTGTGTCACATTCTAAGCCCTTTTTGTTTTTGCAGGTATCTTTCTGTGCGTTGTAAGTACTATTTTGACTCAATGTTATCCCAAAGAGGATACACCGGAAAGATGACCTTTAACCATAAAAATGAGGCACTCTCAATTTCAGTAAGATATGACGTATACCTTTGCTCTCATCCACTCCAAGTTAGATGTTTTACCTTTATATTTTATTTTTAAAGTTGTATTGTTTGTGTTTTATGTTGTTGCTTTTGGACATTACGATTACTCACGTGTCAAAAGTTCCTCAGATCATGTGGAAACTAGTAAAACATTCACTTTATGACTTACGGCAGGCAACTGCAATGAAAATCATCAAATCAAGGTGAAACTCACAGTGTGTCCAGCAGCGGGCCATTTAAAAATCTGTCTGCTATATTTAGGCCTATTTTCTGACCTCAGGACTTATGTAGACACCAGCACTTAAAATGTTTTGCATTCATATTTTAACTTTATTTCATTTTTGACCAGGAGCATGGTCCAGTGATTGCTGTAATGTAATGCAAATTATTATATGTCTTAAGTCAACATAAACATAAACAACATAGAAGGCACACTGATAGCCAAGTGTTTATCAAACCAGATGATTGCAAAGAGCCGCTTTTATTAGCCCGCTGCTCAAGCTGCATCTCCCTACTATTGATGCAACGGCAACTGTATCCCCTTTAAAGTCTAAACATCAACTTAAGTTGTACCCATAATTGTGAATGTGTTTTGTAACACGCTGAATGAAATATTGTGCACTTAAAAGCAAGTCATAACGTTTGAGGGACTACTACACCACTTGCTGCATAGCAGTTTTAAGGTCAAAGAATAATGCAATCTAAATGTCAGGTAAACCAGTTTTTCATATCATGTTCATGTCATATTTTATGAATATTTGGTGAACATCTGGGGTGATAGTTTCACTCCAGTCTCTTATTGAATTTCTTCCAGTATTGAGTGACATGTAAACTACTGAGTTTAAACACAGTTAGTAGCATAACGGTTAAGGAGTTGGCCAGGTGATCACTCACTTAAAATTCCCATGAATTCATTCACAAAACTCTTGCTCGTCAAATATGCACAAATGGGAGATGTTTTAAAAATATAAAGTCATCATGCCGTTGGACACATTAGGCCTGATGGGGGGTTTTCCTGTCTTTCTTGTAGGGCTGCAACTAACTATTCTTTTGTTAATTGATTAATCTGACGATTTTTTTTCTGCGATTAATCGATTATTAATTGGATTAAAATGGGGAAAAAAACTTTCAATTTCCTGCATTATTTAATAAACCAAACAGTGTTTCTATTTTTCTATATTTATTTTTTACTCTCTAACATTATAAAATGGGAGAAAAAAAGATTCTGATTTATTGAAAATGAAGAAATATAGATGTGTTGGCCATTTTTAGCCAATTTGGAGTCATTGTGGCCTATAACTCATTTTTGACTCATTTCTGAGAGAAAACTACATTTTTGCGCAAGATGAGAGTCCACATGAGTCACGTCACAATAACGCGGTGGACACGCGTCAGAATAATCAATGAAAAAATCAAGTAGATGGCTCTATTGTGAGTAGAACGCTGGTTGTTTTTGTCATTTATCAGCTAAAAATGAGTTTTGCATGTAATAAATGGGAAGATTTGACTGAACTCGAACGCTTCATTGAATGTCTTCCCTGAGAGAGTCGTGCACGCTAACAAATGCAGTGTGTGTGTTTTTGTGACGGCAAGGCACGGCTCCTTCTTACTCTTCTTTTATGGCGGTCAGCATCCAGCTTAATAATGCTTTACTGCCACTGCGGCTTTGGTTAGCTTACTGCCCCCACATTAGGGGGTAGTCACTGTACGTATGTGTATAATTAAATTATTTGACATCTATCTTAATAATCAATTTTAATCAATTAGTTGTTGCAGCCCTACTTTCTTGCTTTGTCCAATTCTGCTTTTTTGATTTGCCTTTTAATTTCTCTGTCAGGTGCAACCAGGAGAGGACAGTAGGACTGCATTGAGTGACATGCGTTCTTTGTCTGGTGGGGAACGATCATTTTCCACAGTGTGTTTTGTTTTGTCACTCTGGGCCATAGCTGAAGCACCATTTCGCTGTCTGGATGAATTTGATGTGTACATGGTAAAACATTCTTATATTTAGTCCATGACATGACAATTTTTATGAAATGTTTTAAAATCCTATTTTGCACAAGGGGTCTTATGTGTCCTATTAATCCTTAAAAATAATTACTTTTAGTTATATTTTTAATATACAGTACTGTGCAAAAGTTTTAGACAGGTGTGAAAAAATGCTGTAAACAAAGAATGCTTTCAGAAATATAAATAATGATTGTTTATTCTGATCAATTTACAAAATGCAAAGTGAGCGAACAAAAGAAAAATCTAAATTAAATCAATATTTGGTGTTACTACCTTTTGCCTTCAAACCAGCATCAATTCTTATAGGTACACTTGCACAAAGTCAGGGGTTTTGTAGTTTTGTAGTCAGGTGTATGATCAACCAGTTATACCAAACAGGTGCTAATGATCATCAGTGTCACACATAGGTTGAAACACAGTCATTAACTGAAACAGAAACAGCTGTGTAGGAGGCTTAAAACTGGGTGAGGAACAGTCAAACTCTGCTACCAAGGTGAGGTTGTGGAAGTTTCATGTCATGGCAAGATTGAGCACAGCAACAAGACACAAGGTAGTTATACTGCATCAGCAAGGTCTCTCCCAGACAAAGATTTCAAAGCAGACTGGGGTTTCAAGATGTGCTGTTCAAGCTCTTTTAAAGAAGCACAAAGAAACGGGCAACGTTGAGGATCGTAGACGCAGTGGTCGGCCAAGGAAACTTAGTGCAGCAGATGAAAGACACATCAAGCTTATTACCCTTCGAAATCGGAAGATGTCCAGCAGTGCCATCAGCTCAGAACTGGCAGAAACCAGTGGGACCCAGGTACACCCATCTACTGTCCGGAGAAGTCTGGCCAGAAGTGGTCTTCATGGAAGAGTTGCAGCCAAAAAGCCATACCTCCGACGTGGAAACAAGGCCAAGCGACTCAAGTATGCACGAAAACATAGGAACTGGGGTGCAGAAAAATGGCAGCAGGTGCTCTGGACTGATGAGTCAAAATTTGAAATATTTGGCTGTAGCAGAAGGCAGTTTGTTCGTCGAAGGGCTGGAGAGCGGTACAATAATGAGTGTCTGCAGGCAACAGTGAAGCATGGTGGAGGTTCCTTGAACGTTTGGGGCTGCATTTCTGCAAATGGAGTTGGAGATTTGGTCAGGATTAATGGTGTTCTCAATGCTGAGAAATACAGGCAGATACTTATCCATCATGCAATACCATCAGGGAGGCGTATGATTGGCCCCAAATTTATTCTGCAGCAGGACAACGACCCCAAACATACAGCCAAAGTCATTAAGAACTATCTTCAGCGTAAAGAAGAACAAGAAGTCCTGGAAGTGATGGTATGGCCCCCACAGAGCCCTGATCTCAACATCATCGAGTGTGTCTGGGATTACATGAAGAGACAGAAGGATGTGAGGAAGCCTACATCCACAGAAGATCTGTGGTTAGTTCTCCAAGATGTTTGGAACAACCTACCAGCCGAGTTCCTTCAAAAACTGTGTGCAAGTGTACCTAGAAGAATTGATGCTGTTTTGAAGGCAAAGGGTGGTCACACCAAATATTGATTTGATTTAGAGTTCTCTTTTGTTCATTCACTGTTCATTCAAATGATTAACACTTCCATTTTTGAAAGCATTCTTTGTTTACAGCATTTTTTCACACCTGCCTAAAACTTTTGCACAGTACTGTCTGTCACTTAACAACCTACTGCTTATTAGCATTGACATAAATATATTTCTGGGTCAGCAATATCCAGGTGGTTTCAAGGTCAGAGGATATTGTCATAATAACTAAAAATGTCCACTGACCTTGAAACCTCCTGGATATTAATGAACTAGAAATATATTTATCAGTACCACCCAGGTCATCACCATAAAATCTTGATTCAGTGGGCTTGACTTGACATCTGCTAATATCACAAAGTTGGCTATTATACAGTTTCGAAACTCAAGAGCGAGTTAGCGATCCGAGGCGACGATGTCATATCACATCTATCACTAACATTCAACCAGACATTTATAGGAAAAACAATCTTTTAAAAATAAAATTAGGCCTACTATTTGATAAAAAATGGCATTACAGTATGTGTATTTGATGGACGTCCTCATTTCGAATGAATGCTTTGGGTTCGTTGATCATTGAATCATTATATCACAGCAGATTGTCGCACTTGTGTGTGTATATACAGTATGTATATATACAGTATATTAGAGATGCAACAGTTTTCGGTATTTTACCAAACCATTCGGAATGCTCTGTTCGGTTCAGTACACCCAGGTGAACCGCGATAGTTCGGTACGCCCAACATTAAACTTAAATTTTTTAGAACGTGGTCTTTGTGCGAACATTCTCAACGATTGAAGTTCTCCGTTTGCTATGATTGGAGTCTAGCTGTGACGGATTTTCGTCAAACGAAGGCAAAGGCATATTTAGGATAAAAGCAGATTCATGAGAATTAAAATGCAAGCGTGAGGGGGGGCACATCGCAAACTTATTGGAAAGTTGGTAATGCAGGATTACTGATCAGTTTTGTAAACATGCGTGCGCAGTGTGTTTGAATGCCCGCGGCGCTCACTAAAATGCTCCAGTTCAGTTAAATCTTCCCTGTATTTCAGACAAAACACATATTTTAGCTGAAAAATAACAACCAGCTTTCTACTCTCTACCATTTATTGATATTTTATAGTGTTTATTCCGGGAGCGCATCCGTTGCATTATTGTGACATGGTGCTAAGTAGGGCTCTGGGGATTGCTGGAAATGTAGTTCTCTCCCAGAAAGGCCAAAAGCAGCTCATTTTATAGGCCAAAATGAGTCCTAATTGGCTCAAAACTTTAATATTTCTTCATTTTCAGTAGATATACAGTATATATACTGTATATTCTGCTGGAATTGAAAAAAATCAGATCAATTAAAAATGAAGAAATAATGAAGTTTTGGGCTATAAAATGAGCTGCCCTTGGCATTTCTGGGAAAGAAGTATATTTCCCACAATCCCCCGCACGTCACTTGGAGCTGCATCACAATAACGCTATGGATTTTCAGCGTTGAAAACCTCAATAAATGGCAGTATTGTGAGTAGAATTCTGGTTGTTGTTATTTATCAGCTAAAATATGAGTTTAGTCTGTAAGCGCCAAGGATCATCGGTAGGTCTGGTGTAGCCGGGCGTCCCATCTCCGGTGGGGGGTGCTCGGTGAGCAGAGCCGTACGCTACTGGGCTGGGATGTGGCCGAACGAGTGTTGCACCCTCTCTAAATGTGTTATCCCAGGTTTGTGTTGAACCGGGCGCAATAAAATGGGGCAGTTGGTGGCGTAACGGTAGGGTGTTCGCCCCGTGATCAGAAGGTCGCAGTTTCTAATCCAAAGTTACCACTGAGGTACTCATGAGCAAGGTACCGTCCCCAAGCACTGCTCCCCGGGCGCTTGTTAGCTGCCCACTGCTCCTTCACAGATGGGTTAATTGCAGAGGTCACATTTCGTTGTGGTGCACTTTGTTAACAATAAAGTTGACTTTGACTTTGTGCTGTGCTGTGGTGTGTTCACAATGACAAATAAATCACTCACTTTCACTAATGAAGGGGGAGATTTGACTGAACTGTGGCATTTTATTGAGTAATCGCACTCGGGCGCTCACAGACACAGGCAGAAATGTCTGTTATGCGTTTTTATGCATTTAATTCTGTTTTTGTGCACAGAATATCTTACAAATACTTTCACATACAGAGGGATCAGGTCTTGTTCGCACCACTGAAAACGTTGTGTGTCACTAATATGCGTCCGTGTGAAACTCAAGCGGAGCCTGCTCAAGCAAGTGAAAAGAATTAAACGAAGCTTTGATTCTTGAAAAATTGCCTCGACCATTTTTGTACTCACATTGAATTATTTGAATAATCGATTCAGCCCTAGAAAAGGCAAAAAAAAAACCTACCGGATGTTAAAGCTAAAATAGCTTTAATGTACCGAAACCGTACCGGTATTGTGGCACAAAAACGACATATGTACCGAACCGTGGGCACACTGTACTGTTGCATCCCTAATACTTATATTTATATTCTTTTGAAATTTGGAATTATGAATGAATTAATGAATGAACAATCATAGATTATGGGCTTTTCTCCAGGACATGGTGAACCGCAGAATTTCCATGGACATGATGCTGAAAATTGCAGCCAGTCAGCGCTACAGACAATTCATTTTTCTCACCCCACAAAGCATGAGGTAACATTGTTTTAATTATTGATATTTGACTCATGTACTGACAAAACAGATTAGTGCTTAGATAAATTAAGTTCAGATTTTTTATGTTGAATACCAAAATGATTGTCCAACCAAACTTTCACTTGAGTTTATTTCCAACCTGAACACTTACATAAGATAAATGGATAATTTGTTGCAACTTAATACTCAAATATAACTATAATACTCAAATATACCTACTAAAATATGACTAACACTACACAGGTGCTTATATGTACATAGTATGAAGTGGGACGAAGGGACCTATTGGGTGTTCCTTACCATCTTCAGTCAGTTTCTCAAGAAGCACTCTTGAGAATGATTGCAATGTTAATAATTTAAAACATTAAGGACAAATCCATGTTTTACTCAAAGTATTGGTATTGCAAAGTTACCAAGTCACCGCACCTTCTGATTGATGTGTAGGACCAGTGGCAAACCTAATATGGTTTTGTTCCTCTGTTCTCTTTATTTTGCAGTTCTCTCCCTGTCAGTAATTTGATCCGTATTCTGCGTTTAAATGACCCAGACCGCAGTCAGTCCACTTTGCCATTTTTTCAGCGAAACTCTGAGATTCAAGAAGCAGACTGAATTGCAAAGTACAACGAGTATAGTTTGAACAACTGTTTAGCGCATTGTGCACATCAGCCTATATTTTTTGTGATGGCCTTGTCATATTCTTCTATTTCTTCTCATTTCTAAAAATTGTTTTAGTATTTTCTTGCAATTTGTTCTGTCTGCATGATTAAATTTAGTTTTAAAAATAGATTTGTGTATGTTTAGTTTTATAGGTAAAAATGTAACGAAAGGCAACAGTTGATGAAATTGCTACAGTAAAAACATTATTTTTTGACTTGATCTGATTGTCATCATGATTTTTAGTATATATATATATATTTTTTTTTTTTTACATCACTTTAATATTTAACCATAGTGTAATGGCAATCTGACTTTTTTAAATGATCAATAAACAGTTAAAAGAAATGCATGTCTTTATTATTTTGTTTCATCAGGATTACATCAGTATCTACCAGGAGTGGAACGGTTCACAAAATCCATGTTTCAGTTCGTATCACGGTTTTGGGTCATGGTTTTTGGTTCGGTTCGATTCGGGGGGGTTAGGGAGTGTCCAGGGTGCAAGGGGTCCTTGACAATACTAATGGCTTTCTGCTGGAGTCTATCAGTGTAAATTTTCCTGAAGGAAGGTAATGTGGTCCCAATCACCCCCTCTGCTCCCCTCACCACCTGCTGCAGATTCTACCTGTTCTCCGCAGTACAGCAGCTGAACCACCCTGTATAGCAGTAGGTCAGGAGACTCTCGATGGTGGAGCGATAGAAGTTGATCAGCAGGCGCTGGGGGATGGCGCAGCTTTGTGAGAAAGTACAATCTTTTTTGTGCCTTCCCCATCTGCTGAAAGATATTTGTGGACCAGGTGAGGTCGGCCGAGATGTGGACCCCAAGAAACTTGAAACTCTCCACCCTCTCTACCTCCTCTCCATCAATGTAGAAGGCAGAGTGTGTTGACCACTCGGATCTCCTGAAGTCCATTATCATCTCCTTGGTCTTTGCTATGTAAAGGCTAAAAGTTGTTGCTTTCACACCATTACCTCAGATGCCCGACCTCCTTCCCGTAGGCTGATTCATTGTTGTTGTTAATCAGTCCTATGATGGTGGTGTCTTCAGAAAATTTGACCATGGTGTTGTTGGTGTGAATGGGAGAACAATGATGTGTGAAGAGGGAATAGAGGAAGGGGCTAAGAACACACTCCTGTGGTGTGCATGTGTTCAGGATAAGAGCATAGGAAATGTGGTCTCCCATCCTGACATTCTGGAGTCTGTTGCTGAGGGTCTGCTGCCAAGGCCCAGGTCACTCAGCTTTTGAACCAGTTTGTGAGGTTGTACTGTATTAAAGGCAGAGCTAAAGTCTACAAACAACATCCTCACATAGGTGTTACTGTTCTCCAGGTTTGTGAGGATTGTGTGAAGAGTTATTACTATAGCATTCTCTGTCGACCTGTTTGTGCTGTATGCAAACTGATGTGGATCGAGGTCTACAGGAATGGCAGTCTTAATGTGAGACAGGGATAAGTCTCTTGAAGCATTTGGTAAAAATGTCAAAGCAACTGGATGATAGTTGTTCAGGCAACTCGCTGTATTCTTTTTGGGCACTGGAACAATGATGGCTGACTTGAGGCAGGTGGGAACTGAAGACTGTAGTAGTGAGACTTTGAAGATGGTGGTGAAAATCTCCATTAGCTGGTCTGCATATGCCTTAAGTACCCTTCCTGAGACTCTGTCTGGGCAAGCCTTATTCCTTGCAATCCTCTGACTTGAGAGCATCATGGTGTGCTCTGAGCAGGAAACGCACCTCGCTGTTGAGCAATGGCTTCTGGATTGGAAACCCTTTAACAGTCTTTGTTGTAGTTACACACTCAGAAGTTGATGTAAGAGACTACTGCAGCTTTGTTGCTCTCCTGATCTGTCCCTTCTGCAAATATCCCCCAGTCTGTAATGTCTAAACAGTCCTGTAATGCTGCGGTGGCTTCCGCAGACCACACTTGGACTGTTTTTACTATTCAACTTTGTTTACAGATCAGAGGTCTATAAGCATAAATCAGGGACAAAGAGAGCAAAATTAAACTGGCAGCCAGTGGAGTAAAGATAGAACTGGGGTGATATGATCATATTTTTTAATTTAAGTGAAAACTCTGGCTGCTGCATTCTGGACTAGCTGGAGTCTTTTTATTGACCTATTTGGACAACCGGAGAATAAGACATTACAGTAATCAAGTCTGGGGGTAATAAAGGCATGAACCAACTGTATATATAATTGTGTATCGTCCACAAAACAATGAAAGCTAATTCCATGCTTACAAAAAACTGAGCCTAAAGGTAGCATGTACAACTAAAACAGCAAGGGACCTATAACTGATGCTTGTGGTACTTCATATTTCACAGTGACATGTTCTGAGGAATCACTATTTACATTCACATACTGATAGCGGACTGAAAGGTAGGATTTGAACCAAGAGAGGGCCACACCCCTGATACCAACAGCATGTTCGAGTCTATCTGACGGAATGGTATGATCTATAGCAGCGTTTCTCAATCCCAGTCCTTGAGCCCACCGCTCTGCACATATTCGGTATTTCCTGCACAGTCTCACGCTGGTCCTACGTTGCCAATTAGCTAATCAGTAGCATCAGCTGTGCTGTTGGTCGGGTATGTCGAATCTGTGCAGAGCGGTGGTCTGTGAGAAACGCTGATCTATATCAAAAGCAGCACTAAGATCAAGCAGCGCAAGGAGAGAGGCACAGCCCTGATCAGCAGATAAGAGATCATTCACTACCTTAAGCAGAGCAGTCTCTGTGCTATGATTCGCTCTAAACTCAGACTGAAATCTTTCATAAATATGATTTTCCTGCAAAAATGAGGTTAGTTGACTGGTTCAACTTTTTCTATTATTTTGAAGATAAATGGGAGATTAGATATTGGTCTATAGTTTAACATTTCCAGTGGATCTAAGTTGGGCTTCTTCAACAAGGGTTTAATCACTGCTAACTTAAGAGATTCGGGTAGATGACCAATGCTAACAGAAAAGTTTAAGGTATGTAAATGTTCATTATACTAAGGCATTATACCATTTTACCATGTTTTCTCTGATATTTTTTATTTTTAATGGAGAAGTTTTATCTAAGGTGGAACAAAGCGTAGATGTTAAATAATCCAGATCGGACATTTCTTCTGTCAGGAACGACAGATCGGGGAGATTATCAATTAAGTTACTTGCTGTATTTGAGGTCAGGGGATCTTGTTCATTATCTACATGAATATTAAAATCACCCACAATTATTGCTCTTTCAGTTGAAATAACCAAATCTGACATAAATTCTGCAAATTCAATTAAAAATTCTGAATAAGGACCTGGTGGACGGTAAATTTGAGTAGGAGCGACAAAGAATTTGATTTTGCAGACAAGTCTGCAATTTTAAGGAATAATATTCATTCATTCATTATCTGAACCGCTTAATCCCAACTGGGTTCGCGTGGGGACCGGAGCCTATCCCGAGAATTTATGGGTGCAAGGTGGGGAACAACATTGGGCAGGCGCCAACACACCGCAGGGCACACAGTCACACACATTCACACCTTACGGGGCCAATTTTTAGAGTCGCCCTAAGGAATAATAATAATTTGAATGATCGAAATTCAAGTCTTGGCTTCTGTGTTATTGAAAGAGATCTTTCCTAAATGGTTGTAACGCCTCCCCATTTACCACTGAGTCGGGGTTTGTGCTCATAACTACATCCTGGAGGCATTGCAATTAAGGCTAAATACTCATTGGGTTTTACCCATGTCTCGGTTAAACAGAGCACGTTTAGGACATGGTCTGAAATCATTTCATTAGCAATAAGTGCCTTAGTAGTTAATGATCTAATATTAGTCCTATTTTTAGATTAGTCATGCAGGTAGTCTGCATTGGGTAAACAATGTGCCTCGACTGCTGGTGCCGCTAAGAATCTAGCTAAATTAGAACTAACATTTTGGTAGATCAGCGTGTTAGTATTTGTCATGTAGCGAGATGTCCTGTAAGGGAAAAGGAGAGGAATAATGAATAAGACAGTATAAGGGGGGGGGGCCGGAACCTTTATTGCGGTTGTTATTTGTTCCTGGGCGCGTATACTGACGGAGCATCCTGGTTCCGCTCAGACGTAATCTGGGGAAAGCATCGCGTGGTCCTGTGTTCCTTGTGTCTCAGTCTGTTCATTCATTCTACAGATCACCATTCTCTTTTTGTTATTGTGACCACCACGCCTGGGGTCCGTAACACTAACACTAACACGCATAAATGAGTGAGTGAGTATTTGCCATTGTGAACACAGCATAGTCCCACAACTAAAAGCACCGTCCTACCTATCCATGCATTTGACCCATCCATGAAGACACATAAGGCAGCTGATATGGGGACAGTACCTTGTTCACGATTACCTCAGCAACTCCAGAGCCGCTATCACTTACTGACTTTCACTAAACCAGGTGTTTTAGGAGCTTATTTTAAAATAAATTCTACTTTAGATCATACATCCAAAAACTTCAACGCAGGTCTTACACAATATTCATTGATATGTAACAGTTAATGCTCCTGCCTTGCAACTGCCTATACCGACTACAGCCCACTTGCTCCACCTCAAACGCTGCCGCGGCTTCTTCACAAGCCTGCACCGCATCTCTTTATATTCAAGAGAGGCATGTTAACTCTTCAAGAAGCTGGATCCCTCCAAAGCAGTCGCTCATATTCCATCTCCATGAAGCACTGTGCTGACCAGCTGTCAGCTGTTCACAGACATGAATTTTCTTTTACTTAATACATATGAAAGAAAAATGTGAGCATACTCCAGTTCTTAAACCATATTTAATGATATACAGCAGTAAATATAATTAAAACATGTATCATTATACACGTGAGGAAAGGCAATCTAGACTTTATTTTGTATTTATCTGCAAAACTATGATCTATTAAGGAGGCATTTTCTGGCCGTAAAGATATTCCTACATAGAACATGGTATCAGAAACAGACATCCTGGCTCTGTACATACAGCTGCTGCTAACAGATAAAGTTAATGACATAAAAAGTAAATGACAACTCTACTGTCATGTAGAAGGTTTTCAAATATCTTACATGATGAGAAAAGTCTTGTATGATACACTTGTATTGGACAAGATCTTATTTTTTACTTATTTATTCTCAAAAGAGGAAAAGCATTTGCTCCATTTATATTGTTTCATACATTTACATTTGCCATAATCATTCTGCTGTTTTCACTCCAACAATGCACTGAGACTTCAATAGACAATTTAACTGATTTTATTTAGCAAGCTAACAGAGTGTTTTTTCTATAATAATTTAAAACTTTTCTCCTATGTTCTGCCATACGTAGCTTCAAATCGTGCCAGGAGATAATCCACTGATTTCACTGGGGGATATTTGTTTGACCCATCACAACAAGTAATGATGGCATCATCATCTGGCTGAACAAAGAAGGCCAAAGATTGACGTGTGCTTGAGTCACCAACAGGTGGCAGTAAAACTCTGTGAACCTTAGAATTACAAGAGAATAAAACGTTTGATTAATGTTGTTAATATTGGTTAATAAAATATGGGTTAATATTTAATACATAACATGACATAATTAAACTTTGGTTCTTACTATAATATACCTACAGAAGACACAAGCACATCACTGGTCCATCTCTGCATCAAGTCGGCAATGTTGATTAGAACACTCCCAGTAATGCTTGGGGCTGGCACATAATTCCCTTTACGACTTAGGACCTAAAAGAAATATACATACAAACACATATAGTATATATACAGCTTTGGAAAAAAATTAGAGACCACATCACTTTTTTCTATTCACTGACTTTGTAATATGTGGCTGTGAGTGTAAAATGTTCTTTAATGAGTTACTGCAGTTGCAGGTCTGTGAAAAATAAGAAAGCAGTCCATATTGTTATATAACTGCAATTCTGTTTTATGGCAGCTATTCCATGTGTTATATTCCAACAAGACCTCACCCAATGAGGATACCAAGGACTTGAGGGCCATATTCCTTTAATGACATAATTGTAAAATAATATATGTGTAGTAACGTCTGCGGGTTAGACTATGAAAATTAAGAAATTAAGCATATAAAATCCTGTGAATTCTAAAATATTTTACAGAAGTAAACATTTTAACCTAATCATTGTCCCTTGTAATCTAGCATTAGCCCCATTTGCCAACCAGTTTCTGATGTTAATGTCCAGAAATTTATGACCAGGCTTCCAGATAAAATGCATGTGCAAACAAAAACCTCTCAGCATAAGGTCAGTTTTTATTTCTATACTGCGAGTAAGGTGTGCCATACATGATGCCCAAACGTGACTGGTCAAAGTCAATGTAAACTTTATTGTCTATGATTTATCTCTGCTATATACTGTACAGCAAGTATACAGAGAAACGAGATGACGTGGCTCCAACTTTAACAGTAAAAAGAACAAATAAAGCACATAGAATAAGCAATATATAAATAGAATATATAAACTTTAAACTAGAAGGAGAAAGAGTATCGATCCGATATCAAGTAAATACAGAGCCGATACCGATACCAATATCAATACTTTTTAATAATTATGGTGGATAGATCATCAAATTGCTAAATCTAAATTAATTTTCATTACCTTTAAGTACTTTTGTGATTTTTATTATTAGCTAGTTAAAACCCAGGACAGAATTTGGGCAAAGTTTATAAGTAAATAAATACTTTATTATGAAAGAACATGAGAAACACCAAATGTCTTTTTCTTAAATAAAGTGCACAAAATACAAATTACAAATACTTATTATTAGGGACGCAACAAAAAGAATTTTTTGGCCAAAATCGAAAAGTGAAAATAAGGGAACACTTGGCCGAAAACTGAAAGAAATTATGATGCCAATTTTTGGTACCATTGCTATTATGGCCAGGACTGTGTGTACTTACCTCATTAAAGTCAAGCCACTGCAATTGCATAAATTAATATTCATGCTTCAAAGAATAAATCAATTACAAAACTGTGAAAATATTTATTTAGCACTGAACGCTCACATTCCAAAACGCACAACATAAAATAAAATAAAAATTCTAAACAAAATGTTTTACTTGGCCCCACTTCTGAATAGCCTACAGCCCTATAACTGTAGATTGTAAAGATAGATTGTAAAATTAAATATCTTCTTTCATAAAACATAAAGTGCATTGAAGTCAAGTTCATTTTAACACTGCACAACAAATGAGAACAATTATTAATTATAAATTATTTTGTAGTATGATTTGTTTTTGCTTTATGTAGTAAAAGTGCTGCAACTGTAGATATAACTACTAGAAATAGGAAGAACAGTGTCTGTTTTATTGACTTGCAGAGTTGCAGAGACATTCTATGGCTTAGGAAGAAAAATTATTAAAATGTATATATATATACTACCAGTCAAAAGTTTGGACACACCTTCCCATTCAATGTTTTATTGTTTATTATCATGACTATTTACATTGTAGATTCGTAGATTCTCACTGAAGGCACTATGAATGAACACATATGAAATTATGTAGTAAACAAAAAGTGTGAAATAACGCAAAACATTGGGTTTGGTCAGGTGACCGTGGAGGCCAGGCCATCCGGAGCAGCACTCCATCACTCTCCTTCTGGGTCATATAGCGTTTACACAGTTCATTCATAGTGAGAATCTACAATGTAAATAGTAATGAAAATAAAGAAAAAAAAAAAGCCATATCTAGTTTTCTTGGATTGAGAGAGACGGTCGCCAATGCAACTGGAA